>PISX010004693.1:0-117621 GCA_004024625.1 Mellivora capensis | reverse complement strand
TTTTTTTTTTTTTTAAAGATTTTATTTCTTTATTTGAGAGAGAGGCAGTGAGAGAGCATGAGCGAGGAGAAGGTCAGAGGGAGAAGCAGACTCCCCGTGGAGCTGGGAGCCTGATGCGGGACTCGATCCCGGGTCTCCGGGATCATGACCTGAGCCGAAGGCAGTCGTCCAACCAACTGAGCCACCCAGGCGTCCCATGTGCGGTGTTCTTAATACTTGAAGACGAGCGGGCTAAATCAAGTTCTGCCTCCTCCACTCATGTCTTCAGCGATATTCACCAGTCTTCCGAAACTAGAGTGGTGGGTTCCTCTAGTTTTCTAGCCTCTTTCCAGTTTCTTTTTTTCACTCATTAATCTTTCCATCAAAATTTTGTTCCCGAACCTTCTTTAAAATTTTACTCTTGTTCTCTTCATTCATGTCCTCTCCTCCTCCAGTAGTCCGCCCTGGTGGCAACACCACTTCCTCCCGCACCAGACCGCCCAGGGTGGACAAGCCCTCGCTTGGCCGGAGAACTGAAGCGTCTACTGTCTTCACCGCTGCAAGGATCGCTATTAGGATAAATCCTATATAAATGTTTGAAAAGTTTAGGGTGTTTTCAGGTTGAAATCAGAGAGGAGCAAGTCAATTGCACGTGTTTGTAAAAGGAATACTGAACTGATACGGCAGCGGCTCCGAGCCAGACACGGAGGGAAGTGCGTTAGACAGTGCTGCAGGGACAGACCGGCAGGAGAGCCGAGCCAGAACTACTACAGAGGTGTGGTGTGAGGTTCACATGGATCAGTAACATCAACCACTACTGCTCCAACACCCTTGCTGGAGCTCCAACAGTTCCGAAAATGTTCCACAGGCCAAACCCTTCAGTACACTGGCCACAGAACTGTAAAGGGGAGGGGCGCCTGGGTGGCTCAGAGGGTTACGCCTCTGCCTTCAGCTCAGGTCATGATCCCAGGGTCCTATATCCACCCCACATCAGGCTCCCTGCTCAGCAAGGAGCTTACTTCTCCCACTGCCACTGCTCCTCCTACTTATGCTCGCTCTCTGTCAAATAAATAAATAAAATCTTAAAAAAGAAAAAAAGACTGTAAAGGGAAGAATAAAAGGGGGGCCCTGAAGGGGCTGGGAGGAAAAAAAAAAAAAAAACAGAACTGTAAAGTGGAAAAAAATCTTTACTCTAAAAGCAATCTACTATAATCAATGTTAAAAGCTGTGCCATTTTACCTAAATATAATCCAAAACAAACACCTGAAATTCCAAAAGATAATTACATTTCTTAAAAATATTCATACTACCCCACTATTGCAGGGCAGATCCCCTTAAACAGGTTCATAAGAAAAAAAAAAAAAAAACCCTACTGCTTTTTTAAAAAACATTATTTTCAAGGAATTATAAACAGTTCCCTCCAAAAACCCAACCTCCTCATCCCTCCTCAGAGGAGGAGGTTCAATGTAAAGTATCCTGCACGACTCGTGTGCCACAGTGACCCCATACACAAAACATTACTCACAATTTCATACCCAGTGGGACTGTTAAACATTTTTTTAGCAAGAGAAGAACGCTTAACCCCTTAATTTCACGAGCGTTAACCACACGCACACAATGACAGCGCAGGAGAATCCGTCCGGGCCCGTTACGGTATCCAAGGTGACTGCCCAGCAGCGGGTCCTCAAAGCCCCCGGGACGCGCTCTCTTCCCGCGGCGCTGGGACTTCCCGGCCGCGGCGACAGCAAAGCCAGCGGCCCCGCAGCACCGGGGAGAGGGCGCGGGCAGCCTCGCGCCGCCGGTCTGCGCTGCGGGCGGCGTCCACCCGAACGGACGGGCAGCGCGGCGGGAAGATGACCACCCGGACTTCCCGGGTGCAACTGCGAGGCCAGCAGTCAGCCGGCCGGGGGCTGGGACGAGAGGAAGGCAAGCCCCCCCCCCCCCCGCCCCGAGCTGTCCCGTGCCGAGGGCGTCGCAGGGGCGCGGAGCGCACACAGCCTAGCGCCACCTTCTCGGGGTCCGCACGCGCTCGGAGAGGTCGCGCGGCCGCTATGCGGTGCGGCCGGGGTCCGCGGCTCTCCGGGCCGGCCGGGCCCGCGCGACTGCCGGGGGCTCGGCCGCACCCCCCACGCGAGGCCCCAGCCCCGGAGCCGAGCGTGCGGGGGGAGGCACTCCGGAGGCACCGGCCGCCCCGGAGGAGCACGGCTCCGAGGACACGTCTAAGGTCACGCCGTGGAGGCCCCGTCCTGCCCTGACGGGGCGCCCGCCCGCGCGGAGCCGAGGAGACCCGCCGACTCCCCCCGGGCAGGCTTGTCGGCTTCCGCGGACCCGCCGGCACGGCCACCCCGGCCCAGCACGTAGCCTGGGGCTCCGCACGAGGCGCCCCCCCCCCCGACCCCGTCCTCGGCCGACCGCAGCCCTCCACCCGCCGCAAGGACCGCGGCACGCGGGGGCGGGGTGGGGGGCGGGGCACGCCCCCCGCCCCGCTCGGAGCCGCGGCCCCCTGCCCTCGGGCTGTCCCTCCGGGGAGGAAGAGGACCGCCCGCCACTCACCTGTCCTGCCGCCGCCGTGCCCGCCGACCCCTAAAGCCAACCGGGCCCTACGCCACAGCCCGCCCGTCCCCAACCACGCGGCGCCCGCACGGACCGGGACACGCAGGACACCGACTCTCCGCCCTGACGCGGCCCCACGACCCGGCAACCCTACGTCCCGCACTTCCGGAGCCGCCGGAAGCTCCGGCCTCGCTTCGCGCCCAGGCCGCCGGAAGTGCCGCCACGACCTCCGCCCCGCGCCGGAAGTCCCGTCCGCAGTCTCCGCCGAGACGGCCGGAAGTCCCTCCCCCTCCGGGCGCTCCGGCCGGAAGTCCCGAGTCGGCCCGCGCTGGCGGGGCCCGGGTGCGCGGGCGGACCGGGGCAGAGGGTGCGGCACCGCTCGTTGCGCCCGAGACTGCCCGCCCTCACCCCGCTGGGCCGACGGTTGCCCGAACGTGAACCCGCAAGGGCCGAGCCCTGGACTGGGAGGCGCGGGCGCTCGCACGGACCCGCCGGCGCGGCCCCCGGTACTCACTGCGGCGGGCTCGCGCGGGGGTCCTCGACCCCCTCAGGTTCGCGTCCATTGGCGCGGGTCGGGGGCGCCGCTGGCGGGCGTCCGGGCCTGCGAGTCCCTGCGGCTGCACGGTGCGGGCTGTGGCGGAGGCTGCCGGCCGCGCGGCTCCCGGTGGGGGCAGAGCTATTAATACTGGAGCGCGGCGGCGGCGGTGACTCACCCGCCCCGGAGCCTGCGCTCGCCATTGGCCAGAAGGAAGACTCGAGTCAGCTGCTCGCCGCGGAAGGTGGGACGGGCTGGTCTCCGCCGCAGGCTGGGGGGGGACGGGCCGGCCGAGCCCTCCGAGAGCCCCCGCCGCGCCGCGGGCGCGGACGCGAGCTGCGGGGACCGAGCGCCGGGACGGCTCCGGACGCGCGGGGCTCCTGCCTCCAAGGCACCGCCCGCCGTTGGCTCCCAGGACCGGCGCGGTGCGGCCGTGCGGGAAACAAGCGTGATGGAGCTGAGGACCCGGTAGCCGCGGAACGAGGGGACGCGATCCCGAAGTGTTCGCGCGCGTGTGGGGCTCAGCCGGGCAGAGACGTTCCGGAGGAGACGCGGGGCTCCAGACTCCCGGAGCCGCCTCTCCGCTTCGGGGTTCCGGCGGGCGGGCGGTGACAGCGACAGGGGACAGATGCGCAGGAGAGCCAGACGCAGTTTTCAGTTACGTGGGGAGGGAGTTCTGCAGACGTGGGCGATTCCGCAGAAAGAATCGGACCCTCGGTCACCCCGAATCCAGGAGGAGGGCCCGGGACTCCAAGGGCAGGAGAGCGACTCGGAGGTGGGGCCAGCCGGCTCCTACACTGGGGTTTGCTAAGCCGCCCGGAAGCGGCGGGACGCAGAGGGGACTCCGGCGGACTAGACTGCCGGCTCCCTCCCTGTCCATCGAGGCCTTGACGGCTTCCCAATACTTGAAAGACTTTTCTTTTTAAGATTTGTTATTTATGTGGGGGAAAGAGAACGTGGCGTGTGCGTGCACCAGCCTGGGGAGCAGCAGGCAGGGGAGCGGGGAGCTCCCGGGACCCTGGGATCATGACCTGAGCTGAAAGCAGACGCTTAACTAGCTGGGCCACCCGGGCGCCCCAGGACTTTTCAGATGAAATCCGTGCTGGTATTAATAAAGGTGATTGATACTGAAGAATGACGTGTGTCAACATTTGCAAGATTTGCTTAATCCAGTGAACTGGTATTTTCCGAAAGACCCAATACTGCAACATCAGGCATGAGAAAATAGCCAAAGTTTCAGTCCCAAGCAGAGTGTTACTGTAGCAATGTAAGATGCTCGCTGCCGTGGTTCTGATGTAGGAGACATTAAGTTTGAAGCCCACAGCCAAGGAGGAGTTCTCGAGACGTGCTTGGTAGGAAAAGGTGGTTTTCTGAAAGCACAGGGTAGGACCCCGGGGCAGGAGGAGCTGCGCCCGGTTCGTACACTGCCCGGTGCGGAGGGGCTTCCGGGTGGGGGGTCTCTAAGGAATAGGGAAGCAGGGTTTCCGGGACCTTGAGGGGCTCGCTCTTGCCGGGAAAGTGTAACTACTGCCCGGGAGGACCTCCGCCCTGAGACCCGCCAGGTGTCCATTGGTGGGCCATGCGCCTGGGGGTGAAGGAGATTGCTAATGTGTACGTGTTAAAGTACTTACAGGATCGGGGCTTGGGCAACGTCTGCCTTTTGCCCTTAGCAAAGCTTCGCCAGGGGGGCCGCCGAGTCCCTGGAGAAGGCCCCTCTGCCCGTTGGACGGACTCGGCGGTGGGCTGGTTCTTACCAAAAACGGTCACCGCGATCCTCCGGAAAGGCTGATGAAATACGTGTGTGTGAGGCAAGAGATTCTTCGAAGACTTGCGCCAGCACGACCGGCTCCCGCGGTCTCCTGGGCCGACCGAAGCCGCGTGTGCAAACGGAAACCGCTCCCGGGGGCCCTTCTGTTTGCAGAGCGCTCCCTGCGGTGCTTGTCTAGGTCAGCACGCGCCCTAGTTTGTGCGCCGTAATTTTAGGAGTTTTTATAAATTTTATTTGTTTGCCGGAGAGACAGCGAGAGAGGGAGCACCAGCAGGGGGGGTGGGGAGGGGGGAGCAGGCCTCCCGCGAGCGGGGCGCCCGGTGCGGGCTGGATCCCGGGCCGGATCCTGACCCCAGCCCAAGGCAGTCGCCGGGGACGGACGCAGGCGGCGGGGCGGGGCCCGCGCAGACGCGCGCGTCACGTGAAACTGAGCCGGAAGCCCCCGTGTGACCCGGAGGAGACCCCGGAGTCCAGCCACACGCCCTTCCCCCTGCTGAAGCCCGTGACTGACTGTTACCTGAGAACGGATCCTGTGATCCTAGAATTTTAACAGATAAAAATGTACTTTTGGGGAGCTGGGGGGTAGGAAAAGACGAAACGAAACAAGATGGGGTCGGGAGGGAGACTGCGTGACTCAACCTCACAGAACACACTGAGGGCTGCTGGGGGAGGGGACAGGGAGGGGGAGGGGTGACGGGTACGGGGGAGGGTGTGTGCTGCGGCGAGCGCTGTCAAGTGGGTGAACCTGGCGATTCACAGACCTGTACCCCTGCGGATAGGAATACATTATATGTTTGTAAAAAGTTAAAATACTAAAAAATTTTAAAAAATAAATGCCAAAAGAATGTACTTAATATTTGGAGCGGCTGTGACGCGTGGGGGCGGGGGGCGGTGCGAGCGCGAGGCGCGGTACAGCGGCGAGGGTCGCGCGCAGGAGAGCGGTGCGTGCGTGCGTCCGCGAGCGCCGGAGCGTGAGCACGCTCGGCGCCGCCCCCGCGGTGCTCGTGCTGCCCGCCGCGCGGAGGGAATCCGAGCCCGTCCCCCCCCCTCGTCGGGCGGCTAACTGCGCAGAGGGCCCCGCGCACACACGTCACGACGTGCCAGAGCTCGAGCGCCCGAGGACCCGGAACTGCGCTGGCGCGCTGCTCGGCGCCTCCCGCGCGCGGAAGGCCGGTGCGGTCCGGGGCGCGCCTCCCCACTGTCGCCGGGCTCCCTCCATAAAAGCGCTCCGCGGAGCCCCGCGCTCAGCACAGCGCGGCTCAGAGGGCACCGGGAGCCGCTGACCCTCGGCGCCGGGACTCTGCACACGCCCTCGCGTGACCGTGACGTCAGCGCGGCCGGCGCGCGATTGGCTGGGGAGCATGTGGCGCGCTGTGGCGCGAGCGCTGGCGGTTGGGCGCGCGGCCCTGAGGGGCGGGCCCCAGGCCTGGGGGCGGGGCCTGGGGGTAGATCTCGCGGCGGAGCGGACGCACGCGGAGGGCGGCCGCCTGAGGTAGGTGGTGCGGGTCGGGCGCGGAAGCGGGGCGCCTGCGAGCGGGGACCGAGCCGGAGGGCGCTGGGGGAGGCCCTCCGGGGCCGCTCTGGTGGCGGGGGAGCCGGGCCCGGGGCTCGGAGTCACGGGCGCGGCGCCGTGTCGGGGCCAGGATGCCGGAGGTGGACGTGGACAGGCTGGACGCGCAGCAGGCGCAGCTGCTGTCGGAGATGTGCATCGTCGTGGACGCGGACGACCGTCGCGTCGGCGCCGACACCAAACGCAACTGCCACCTGAACGCGAACATAGACGGAGGTGGGTGCGGGGCGGCGGGCGGGCGGGGCCGGGGCGGGCGGGCGCCGCTGCCCGCGGAGGAGCCAGCGCCGTGTCCGCCCGCAGGGCTGCTGCACCGCGCCTTCAGCGTGTTCCTGTTCGACGCGGAGGACCGGCTCCTGCTGCAGCAGCGCTCGGACGCCAAGATCACCTTTCCCGGTGAGTGGGGCCCGCGCGGCCCCAGACCCGACCCGGAGCGCGACTTTCCGAGTCCGGCAGCGACGGCGGGAGCACCGGCGGGGGGCGGGGGGCGGGGGGGGGCAGCGGGCTCCCCGCCGAGCGGGGCCGGAGGCGGACGCTTTCTGCCCCTGTCGAGTCCTGACGCGCGCCCCGCGCCCCGCAGGCTGCTTCACCAACACGTGCTGCAGCCACCCGCTGAGCACCCCGCGGGAGCTGGAGGAGGCGCAGGCCCTTGGAGTGCGGCGCGCGGCCCAGAGGCGCTTGAAGGCCGAGCTGGGCATCCCCGTGGACCAGGTACCGGTCTGGCCGCGCAGTCGCGCTCCTGGCATCCCCGTGAGGAGCCCAAACGCCCGTTAAACGCCTCAGTTAGGATTTTTAGCTTAAGGAGCGCTCTGCTTTGTGTCCTTGTGGGCACGGGCCCCAGGAAGCGCCTGCGTAAGGCTGCTTTGAATTTCGGTTTCTTAGTGTTACTGGTAAGAACGCAGCCCCGTGCGGGGCGCCTGGGTGGCTCAGTGGGTTACCGCCTCCGCCTTCTGGGATCGAGCCCCGCGTAGGGCTCTCCGCTCGGCGGGGAGCCTGCTGCCCGCCCCCCCTTGGGGTCTCTGTCTGTCAAATAAATAAATAAAACTTAAAAAAAAGAAAAAGAATGTAGCCCAGTGCGGAAATGGATTGGTCCATTAACCAGCATATAAACTCGATTATTTTTATAATTGACCAAAGACGATAGTTTCTTGTGCGGAAGTCCCTTCAGATCTGAACTGCAGATCTGATCGGGTGCATGCAAATAATCTTTTAATCTTTCTTTTTTCATGCAAATACTCCCTTTAAATGAGACCAGAGTAAATAAAGTACATCTCTTCTGGTTAAAATAGTGCTTTTTCCTCTCGAAAAGTACCATGGAGATGTGAAGGAGAGTGAGACATCTAGCGCGAGTGACTATTTTTGTTACTGCGGTCACTCAATAAAATCAGCTTGAGGGTTCGGTCCTACAGGAAGAAGAGTTTCGGCCCCTGACACGATGTAGTAATGCCCTGGCGTGTTGTCAGGAGGAGGTTAACACTCGAAGCTGGGAGTGCGGCTCCGTGGGCGGGGAGGGTACTGACGTGGGCTCTGCCGGTTTACGTCGCTTGTGCTGAAGTCCTTGCTGCTGCTGGATTTTCATCCCAGGTGCCTCCGGAAGAAATGAACTACCTGACACGAATCCACTACAAGGCTCAGTCCGACGGCGTGTGGGGGGAGCACGAAATTGATTACATCCTGTTCATGAGGAAGAACGTAACGCTGAATCCAGACCCCAATGAGATTAAGAGCTACTGTTATGTGACAAAGGAAGAGCTAAAAGAACTTCTGAAGAAGGCAGCCTCTGGTGAAATTAAGTTGACCCCGTGGTTTCAGATTATTGCCGATGCTTTCCTCTTCAAGTGGTGGGATAACTTGAATCGCTTGGATCAGTTTGTTGACCATAAGAAAATACACAGAATGTGAGTGAAAGTGGTTAGCGAAATAGTGAAAAATTTCTCCACTTAGGAAACAACGTAATTTTTAAGAAATTTGGTTCCCCATAAGAACTCATCACTTGAAACCTTGATACTTTACAACCAGTATTTGTTGAAAATACAACCCACTTGTTAATTTTTTATCACACACCCTATATGTGTGCGTTGCTATTCACGGAAGACATCTGTGAGAGGTCACTGTAAACACGGGGCAAGTCCGCGTGACCGTCTAATCGCGCGGTCCTAACGCACGAACGGTAGGAGTGTTGAGAGGACCCCGGCGGTGGACGCAGAGAACACCTCGCTCTTGCCAAATGCTTTACGAATCATTCCATTCTTAGCACAGTCTAGAAGAACGTGCAGGGGGAACCGCTTGCTTAGCGACTTCAGAGGAGTCCAAGTTAACTTTCCTTTTGAGCAGATTGAGCTAGTGGAGGAGGTTCGTGAGAAATTAAGTGCTGCGTGTCCGGATTTCTGTCATTTAAGTTGATTTGTGCTTTCATCGTTTTGGAAGTGTTTTGATGCCGAAAGCCACACATTGCTCTTGCTGACGATATTGGTGAAGTCAAATCCTTTAAATAGTCTTTGCCCGTTAGCAAAGCGCGCGCTCCGGTGGGCGGCGTACAGCTGCTCGTCGGGTGGAGATCGAGTCAGCCGGGAGATGCTCTACAAGAGCAGTTCTTACCTTGGCGCTGCTGCCGTGTGGGTTGGGTCATTCCCCATGAGAATTCATCCTGTGTGCTGTGGGATGTCTCGCTGCCTCCCTGGGTTCTACCCACTCAAAGCCATTGACACCCCTCCCCTTGTGACAGTCACCGTGACACCAGATGCCGAATGACTCCTGGAGGGCAGAGGCACCCCCAGTCAAAAACCACTTCTACAACATCAGGCCATATTGTAGGGGGAACAATTCACAGAAATATTACAGTCCGTGTTACCGATTTGGGTTATGGGATGTGCATATATTCATCTTAAATTATATCCTGACTGGGGCGCCTGGGTGGCTCAGTCGTTAGGCGTCTGCCTTCGGCTCAGGTCGTGGTCCCAGGATCCTAGGATTGAGCCCTGTATCGGGCTCCCCACTCGCAGGAAGCCTGCTTCTCCCTCTCCCCCTGCTTGTGCTCTCTAATTCTCACTCTCTCTCTCTCACTGTCAAATAAATAAGATCTTTAAAAACAAATTGTTAAATTATACCTTGGCTAATGCACTTTCCAGAAGTCTTGCCGTAGATTTCTCAGATCTGAGATCTTAAGACAGCCGTATCATTCTTGAATGTTGTGTAACAAATAACAAAGAAAAAGATGAGAAATTTTCTAGCAAAGCAAATGTTTTGTAAATTCAATAGAAAAATCCCTGAACAATTGACTTAAAACTTCAAGCAAGATTGTGTGGCAAATACTAATTTTTCTGAAAAGCAAAAACAATAAAAAGAATTACCACATTTTAATATTGTTGTCTGGTTTGTTAAGAATTTAATCCCATTGTTTAACCCTTTAATGAAGTCATGGGATCCATAACCAAGAGCACCAGTGGGCCGCGCACCTCATCCCACCCTGTAAACCTTCAGCGAGCACTAGATGTTACCGCTTTATTAGAAGGCTGTCGGGATGAATGTTCTTTGACCTGATGAGCCCCTTAGAACAAAACCTTTTTTTTTTAAAACCTTCTTTTATATTAGAATTCGTGGTCTTCAAAATCTATAACTGTCTGACCGCTCCTTTACGGGCCAGAAATAGTTTTCTATAAAACTAATTACTCTGGGGGCGCCTGGGTGGCTCCGTTGGTTAAGCCTCTTCCTGGTTGTGATCCTGGAATCTGAGTTCCACTCCCTGCTCAGCAGGGAGTCCGCTTCTCTCTCTGCCCCTCCCCCTTCCCTCCTACTTGTGAGCATTCTCTCTCAAAATTTTAAAAATAAATAAAATTGATTATTCTGCCCTCAAGCCTATACTGGCCAAAGAACAAGAATGAAAAAACCAAGACTGTAGGGAGGGGGCGTGAGTTACTCCCCTGCGTGGCCCCAGCCTCCAGTAGATGGATGGCCACAGGGACAGAAGTGGGAGCCATGTAAGTGGATCCCTGGGCTGCAGGTCACAGAATTGTCAGGTAGAGGTGGTCCTTCCATCTGCTCTCCAGGAACACCTGCTTGATGGTTTCATTCCCCCCAACATGGGTGGGCCCATTTGGTGGGCATTCCTAAGGATGGGGGACCCCACTCTTGTAAGTCTGGATGCCCACCGGGATCCTTGCTGACAGATCTCTGTCTGCCAAATAAAATCTTTCACAGTGCACGAGGTTCCCGTTTCTCCACATCCTCGCCAGCACCTGTGGTTTCTGGTGCTGCTGATTTCAGCTGTTCCGAGGTGGTATCTCATTGTGGTTTGGATTTGCATCTCCCTGACGCTCGGGGATGTTGAGCATCTTCCTGTGGATCTATTGCCAACCTGGATGTCGTCCTTGGAGGAATGTGTTTACAACTCTGCCCATTTTTAATCAGATTGTTGTTTTGCTATTGAGTTGTTAGCTGTCATTTCTTTGTGACCCACACTGAGCTGTCTTTGTCCAGTGTCTCCAGGGTTTTTACAATAATATGTCCTGTCTCCGCTACAGAAAAGCAGATGGTCGGCCAAACACGTTGCCATTCGGATTATCAGCAGTGTTTGCTATCCTCTTGATTTGCACGACTCTGAAAGAAGTGAGTTAGGTCTCCCAGCACAGGTATGAACCTGTTAGCAGTTTCCCACCCACGTCCAGCTCAGGGATATTTCCCACATTCACGAGGGGGTGCATGGGAGGTCGGGCTGACGTGTGCTTGCTTCTTACTTTTGGTATTAAAGCTCTAATGCTTTTGCTTGATCTTGGAGTGTGTGACTAATAGGGTGGCTGTTTTCAGAACCGACAAATTTTCTTTAGGAACGTTCCAAGGCAGGGCACAGCATGGAACTCTTTTTTTTTTTTTTTTTAAGATTTTTTATTTATTCATTTGACAAAGATCACAAGTAGGCAGAGAGGCAGGCAGAGAGAGAGGAGGAAGCAGGCTCCCTGCTGAGCAGAGAGCCCGACGACGCGGGGCTCCATTCCAGGACCCTGAGATCATGACCTGAGCCGAAGGCAGCGGCTTAACCCACTGAGCCACCCAGGTGCCCCAGCATGGAACTCTTGATCTCAGGGTTGTAAGTTCAAGCCCCGTGTTGGGCATGGAGTCTATTTAAAACACACAACACACACACACACACACTCACACACACACACCAAAAAATAACACAAAAGAAAAGTTCCAAGGGTTTTGTTATGCTTGGATAACTGTTTACTGGGTTTTCAGTTATTGAGACCTTTACTTTTTCTCTTTGATCTGCTTATTATTTGTGGGATGATCGAACATCCAAAATGATTATGGATTTCTCTAGTTCCCCTGCCAGGATACATATAAAGATTCAAACTGTTGTATCACCTATGTTTTAAATTTGCACTGAATTCCTATTTAATAGAACTTTATGGTATTTTAGCCAACTGAGTGCTTTACATTCTTTTATCCGACACCCAGATGGCCACACTGGCTTCATTGGTGCATTACAGGTGTGGTTTTCTTTCTTACTGACTTTCCTCCTTCATATTGGATTTTTCTCAGTTGTTTTTAAATGTGTCTCTTTTGAGCAGCGTGTTCTTTTTAAAAATGCACTGAGTGGGGGCACCTGGGTGGCTCAGTGGGTTAAAGCCTCTGTCTTCGGCTCAGGTCATAATCTCAGGGTCCTGGGATCGAACCCCGCATCGGGCTCTCTGCTCAGTGGGGAGCTTGCTTCTCCCCTCTCTCTCTACCTACTTGTGATCTCTGTCTGTCAAATAAATAAATAAAATCTTAAAAAAAAAAAAAGAAAGAAAGAAAGAAAATGCACTGAGGGACTCTCTTCCTCGCTGGCTTTCTATAGTATCGCACATGGCCCTGGGGCGTAATGGAAGGCCAGTTGGACTGGAGTATTAGACATACATCATCCGGCATCAGAGTCCACGCCCGTCATTTCTAATTTAATTTTAGGGCGGGCTGTGAGGCAACTGTGCATTTCACCACTGCCCTTGTCCTTGGTGGATTAGGTCAGGCTGTGTGGTCTGTGTAACCAGTATTTCGGGATTGGAAGCGCTCACTGAGAGAGAGGGCCAGCAGGCGGGGCACGTCCGCACGCCCATGCGGGTGCCACCATGTACGGCCGAGCTCTGGGAACTGCTCGTCTCATCCCCGAGGCTGCAGAGAGGACGTGGGTTCTTCCGGGTGTGTCCTGGGATCCTCGCTTTGACCCCTGCCTTAGTGATCTCCCAGCCAACTCCTTCAGACAAATGCCTTCGGAAAGGGGCAGACGGGGGTTGTTTCATTCAGTAATTCCCACATATTTTCTAAAATCCGTCCTGGAGCGGCGCCTGGGTGGCTCAGTCAGTGAAGCGTCTGCCTTCGGCTCAGGTCATGATCTCAGGGTCCTGGGATGGAGTCCTGCATCGGGCTCTCTGCTCAGCCGGGAGCCTGCTTCTCCCTCTGCCTGCTGCTCCCCGTTTGTGTTCTTTCTCTCCATCTCTAAGACGTAAATAAATAAAATCTTTTTAAAAAATCAAATAAAATGCTTTCTGGAATAAGACAAGCTTAAAATCAAAGAACACCAAACGAAAGGCGGCCCAGACAGTGGTAATGATTCCTAAAGCCTGTTTCATGACCATGCTTCCCTTCTGCAAAGATACTACCAGGGACTGCCAAAACCCTGAAGAACAATGAAAATCTGAAATGCCGGCGTGCTCCGCGTTTCCCATTGCAGCCGAGGGCCGGACTGGAACTCCGTGCCCGCTCTCCACACCCACTCAGGCAGGTGCTACGGGAGCAGCTGAGCGGTCAGCCGCTCCTCGAGGCTCCGGGTGAGGACGAGTCAGCCCGCGCGTGAGTGGAGGAACCAAGCCTCCTCCGCCCAGCGGGAAAGGGGCAGCCTATTGGTTCCCAGCAATGGGCAGATACTCACAAGTGGCCTGGCTCGGTGGGAGAGTTAGCCTGGATTTAGGACTGCTTGGTCTCACCCAGCTCATCCCCAACCAAGACCTGAAATGCCCCAGCTTCCCAAGCAGTTCCAGGCCCCCAGCTAGGGTCAAGGGTAGGTGCACTGAATGCAGCATCAAAATCCCCGCCCCCCCTTCCTGGTTCGGCTGATGCCAGTCCACAAGGTCAACATAAACTTCACCGCTGTCCTTGACTTCAGAAGTCAGTGTGTGCTCTGGCTTGCCCCACCAGCATGCGACAATGTGCTCAAGAGGGACATGCGCACGACCACGGAATGTTCTTCACCGGAAATGGCAGGTTTTCTATGCAGGTTAGCACACACCCAAAAGAGGATGAGAGACTGAAACCCCGAGAGGGGTTCTGCCAGGAGAGCGTCAACCAGAGAGGGAGCTTTAGGGTGTGCATGAAGTTATGCTGACATTGTGGAATGAACGAATGAGATCACATTTCTTTTTGACATCCTGGGAGAGGACAAGGGAGAGGTATGTGTCCCTCCTAGAGCAGGTGTGTGGTCTCTACAAATTCCCTTCACATGTAGTTGCTTTTCTTTCTTTCCTTTTTTTTTTTTAAGATTTTATTTATTTATTTGACAGACAGAGATCACACGCAGGCAGAGAGGCAGGCAGAGACAGAGAGGAGGAGGCAGGCTCCTCGCTGAGCAGAGAGCCTGATGCAGGACTCGATCCCAGGACCCTGAGATCATGACCTGAGCTGAAGGCAGAGGCTTAACCCACTGAGCCACCCAGGGGCCCCTGCAGTTGCTTTTCAAAGACCTAGTTCTTAAGTATCTGGCCCCCAAGAGAAGTAAAGCAGGAAAAAGCAAAGGAAAAAGAAACAGGCACTGGCTCCTTCAACCTGCTGCAGCTGGTTCAGCGGACGGGGATTGCAAGAACGGGATCCGTCTCTGTCTACACCTGCGCCATGAGCAGCAAGCAGTCAGCAATCTAAACCTAGAATCCTAACCTTTGGGGGACAAGGTCCTCACCACCCCCTCTAACTCACACAAGCAGCCACAGGAACACACACACACCAACTGCCCCCGGGGGGGGGTTGGGGGGGTGCTATGTGAACACCAAAGCCACAAGGGCTAAAACTGACCCAAACTGATGGATTTGCCAGCCAAGCCCTTCCCTGCAAGATGCAAGTCTCCAGACAGACCCGAGTTCCAGAACGGCTCCGCAGCTGTGATCCCCGCAGAGATGGGTTCCTGTCTCCCCAGCACCACGTGCATTTCAGCTTCTCTTATATGGATCTTTTTCAGCATACGTACATGGAAATCCTACTTTACATCCCCCAAACACAGCCCTTGTTAGACACACCTGTAAGAAAACTACGACACATGACAGAAGGCTGGAGACGGCCGCACGGCACATGCCGAGGAAGCAGCTCACTAGCTGCGGGTGGGCCGGCGGCCACGTGGGCGCAGCTGCAAGGCCGGGGCTCGGCTCGTGCACCGCGGCTTCGGAGGCCACCCGCGCGTCACAATGACCTCCGTTCAGGAGCGCTGCAAACGGGCGCCAGCAGGGGCTTCTGCGGAAGCGGGGGTGGGTTGTGCTTCGCCGGACCCACGCCGGTCTCCGTTACCCAAGCAGCAGACGTCACGCTTGGCTGCTGCACTGCCCAACATCTCACCCCACAAAGGAGTACTTTCTGTTTTGAAAACAAATGAGTTATTTTTTTTCCTTTTCATTTCGCCAAACTATAGTGATTTATAACTAAACAACAAAAAACTAAATCAAGCAAAACCACTTTCTTTTTTTTTTAAAGGATTTATTTATTTATTTTATTTGACAGAGAGAGATCGCAAGCAGGCAGAGAGGCAGAGGGAGAGAGAGAGGGGAGGCAGGCTCCCTGCTGAGCAGATCCCAGGACCCTTGGGATCATGACCTGAGCCGAAGGCAGAGACTTAACCCACGGAGCCCCCCAGGCGCCCCAATCAAAACCACTTTCTTTCAGAGGTTTATTCTGGATGAGCTAGTTGGAGACAGGTTACAAGCGTACACACATCGCAGAGAAAAGACTAGAAAATCATCTAGTGCTGGCGCTGGCTCTTAGTAGGCAGGCTGGCAGCCGTCTGCCTGTGTCCCGAAGCAGAGGTGTTCTCTTCACAAAAAAGACCAGATGCACATGAACCAAAGTTCCCTCTTGCAGAAAGGAGTAAGATTTTTCTCCAGCAACACACACATTCACGTCAATCAATCTCTCCAGTTCTGCAGACCTGAAGCGATCAAAACCCCTTAAGCACAGAACCCACCGCACCCTCAGAGGGCTGGTGCTGGGGCAACACCAACATCCCGCAGCCGTGCACCCGGCGGACAGCAAAGCAGCCAGAGCTCCAGATGTCCTCGCTCTCTGCAGTCTACAGGCTGGGACCCCCCACCAGACCAGGCTGGGCGCCCCCCGCCCTGCCAGAATGCTGCCGCGCCAGAGGCCGCTACCGCCTGTCCTTTTTCCCAGCTTTCCGCTTTCCGGAGAGCAAGTGCTTGGGCTTCATATCGAACACGTGTCTGTCTGCTTCCCCCTTCTTCCCCAGGCGGTTCATCTTCTTCTGGGCACTCTTCATCATAGTCTTGGCTTTTTTCACCATCTGCAAGGCACAGGAACACACAACACCCGTTAACTCCCAAGTGTCTACGCACCTGTCGCGACCGGCCAACAGTCTGTCTTCACGGCCCAGATCTCTTCTGCAAGAAGCGCTGACGAGTCTGTCACTGCACTTTGCCCTGGGACCCAGGGGCTGCAGAACTCGACCCTGTGCACGCGAGGACGGGAAGAACATTCTCTCTAGATAAGTCCTGTGCCCAGCAGGAACTGGAAGACTGGGCCCACCGGCTCCCTCTTAGACAAACAAGAAACAGAGTCAGCCCATGAAACCACACCGCTCTCATCGGACCGGCGCCAGTGGGTCTTATTAAAATCCAGATTTCTAGGAGATGGAAATCTCCAGGCTTCCATCAAGTAAGCAGTTTGCCAGTTTATATACAGACTTTCTCCTGGACCCGAACTTTCAAAACGCCAAGACCAACCATTTCTGTGTTTATTTAGTAAGAAAAGCTTCAGTGAAAGAGACTGTATATATCCAGCGTCGTTCCCGAAAGACTGACCACGACCACCCCCTGGAGGGGCTCTGGCCCCAGGTTCTGGGCAGAGTCCTAGGACGCCACGCTTCCACCACCCACGGGAGGACGGCACTAGGGCAAGGGTCCAGAATGCCGAGCTGGCCTCTCGGGAGGCACGGTCCCCACCTGTGGTCCCTGAGCTCGGAACGCCAGCTGCAGGGTGTGCCTGAGTCCATGAGTCACCAACAGAGGCCCCTGTTTTCTACCGCACATCACAGGGACTAACCTTGACATCCCGAAGGCCAGAGACATCCCGTGGAGGCCGAGAGCAGCTGCGGCTGCGGGCTACAGACGTGGGTGGAACAGAGTCCTCCCGCTTCCTCTTCCTAGTAACGCTCCGGGACCTCCTGGCCTGGACTGCATAATGGGCCTGGAAAGCATGACAGCAAATTCAGAGCTGTGGTCACCCGTACGCAACTACACTGACAAGGGGAGAGGACACTCGAGAGTTCCGAAAGACACGACTGAACAAGCGACAGCTCTTGGGACATCGTGTTAGTCACTGGCCGGATGTTCCTTCCCACTCAACCACTGCTTTACGTTATGGATGGGAGTTTAACTCCGCCAGAAAGCATCTACTACAAGCTGGCCGTTCCACAACGTTCTCCCACACCCCAGGCCGTGAGACCGAGACCCCGACTTCTACTTCAGACGTAGCGTCCTCTCCTCGCGGCTTTGGGGCTACCACAGGAGACCGCCCCCAGAAAGCGCCCAGCTGAGGTTCAGCAGACACACCGACTATCCCCTGGGCAGGAGCTCTGCTCGACAGGCGACAGGCAGCCAGCCAGCTCGATCGACCCTCACGCGCACTCGTCAACAGATCGCTCCGCGTGGACAGGGCACTCGCACGCTGATTAAAAGCCAAATTAATCTAACCCTTCCGAAAAGAGCTTTAACATGTCATCTTTTGATTTTAGTTATTCTAATTCGGGAATCTGTTTTTAAAAAAGTCTAGCATACGAAAAAGTTACTTTATACAGAAACACATATGCTCCAGAGGTGCCTGGGGGGCTCAGACAGTTAAGCGTCTGACGCTTGCTTTCAGCTCAAGTCATGACCTTGGGGCCCTGGGATCGAGCTCAGCATTGTGCTCCGTGCTCAGCAGGGAGCGTGCTCCTGATTCTTCTCCCTCTGCCCCCCACCCGACCTGCCCATACAGACTTGCTGTAAAATAAATAAAATCTTAAGAAAAATATATGCTCCAGCACAATTCATGAAGAAAAAAAATCAGAATTCCAGTAATTATGTGAAATACATTTTAATTGCTGGGCCCCAGGAAGAGTTCTGAACTATTTACAGCCTAAACTCCTCTCAGGAGGACAGACTCAGTAAACCCTCATATATCTATCTGGTCACTAAGCTGAAGCTAAAATGTGAAGACCTGAGTCACCAATATCAAAATTCAAGTTAAAAATTAAAAAAAACAGGGACGCCTGGGTGGCTCAGTTGGTTGGGCGACTGCCTTCGGCTCGGGTCATGATCCCGGAGACCCGGGATCGAGTCCCGCATCGGGCTCCCAGCTCCACGGGGAGTCTGCTTCTCCCTCTGACCTTCTCCTCGCTCATGCTCTCTCACTGCCTCTCTCTCAAATAAATAAAATCTTTAAAAAAAAAAAAAATCAAAAAAACAAGCTTACGTTTTGTTCTCCGACATTCTATTCTAACTTGTATTTTTCCCAGACACAGATCACTTCCACTGTACTGTACCTTACTTACACATCACCGTGTATTCTGAGCTGACAACCAATGAATTTTTAAACAACAACCAACCCAAGAAGCTTAGGCTAAACTAACACTTTTTACTTGAAAGTTATCCAAAAAATGCTATACCACAATGGGAAATAGGCATGATGTACAGAATATGGTTATAAATAGATTTTAAAGGAAAAAAGAGAAAGTTTAAGCCCTCCCTATAAAAAGCTGAATAAAAAGGAGTAAACCGCACGTCCACCTACATCATTTCTGTGTGCTACAAACACAAGTGATTTTTTTTCCTCAGTGGTTTTGGTAGTTTTTGTATTTTTCATTAACCTGGAATGGAAGACAACGTAGGCACAAATACGCTAAGAAGCTGACAAAAAGAACAAAAACAAAAACAAAAAGAACAAAAAACAAAACCCACAAAGTGCGTGCACTGGGGCCGGCCCACACGCAGGGCCACATGAAGCGTGCACGGCGTCCCTCAACTCTTGCTGCAGGAACCAGAACAGAGGCTGAAAACAGCCCCTGCACCACCCGCAGGGTCCCCAGAGCCGAGTGCCCTGAGCCGTCCGAGGGGCCCCCAGACGGCCGTAGGACGAGTAAGTTCAGCTCTCAGTCAGCACTTCCATGCTGAGCCTCGACACGCGCTCCCAGTTCTCTCTTCTGTAACCAGCTCTGCCAGCCCCCGGATTTCGAAGAGCTGGTGTCCTAAGGCAGAGCCGCCCGTGTCCCAGGACCACCTCCGCGCACTTACATTGTCTTTGTCGTCCATGTCAACACCAAGACTGCGCATCTCATCCTCCAAGACTTTCCGCTGAACCTGAACATGGGGGGAAGGAATTTAAGCAAAATTACTTTGATGAAATGTTTAAAAAAAGACGGAAGGGAAAATGTACCTTTTACAATGACCTAGGATACATTTCTTCTAGGAATTAAGTCTGGTAATCGAACTCATGTTCCTATTTTTTGGACCGGCATCTCCTAAGCAGTGGCCACGTATAAGACGACATACGCGTCACGTCCTCGGATTCCGCACAGCGCTGCGGGGCGTCTCTGCGCGGAGGTCACACGATGTGCCCCAAGACGCAAACTCCAGCCACAGCGTCTCCTCCCAAGCCCACCGAGCACCGCAGGGGACAGAGACGGATGTCCCGTCTACCAAGAACCATTCGCTTGCCATCTCGTGAAAACAGTACTTCAGACACAGTCATCCATTAAGAGGGGTCTGGAATGTCCCCGTTTCCCTTCCACTCCTGTCACATTTTAGCTGCCCTGCATGCCATCCTGTCTACCACATCCCGTGGTCTGAGGGTGCCACAGGACCTGGCCTCACCTGCCGCCCTGGCAAGCACAGAGCAGGGGAAAAATCCTACAGAGACGGGACTGAGACCGGGAAGAATTCTCATACCATTTGAAGAATCTGTGCCTGAAGTGTGACCCCCCCATCCTAACCAGTCACAGGAGCCAAGAAACTGCCCAAGGACTTGAGCCGGACTGGCTTAGGCTTCTGTGAGATGAATCCTGACTCACACGGAAAATAAACAACGGGAACATGGAGGCTGACGGCTTTCCTGCCACAATCTCAAACCACCACCTTACTCTGTTCAGCTGCAAAGAAGCGGACTCCAACAGTGCGGAACCCAAAAGTCACGAGGAAAGGGGGCCATCAGCAGAATTCGGCTGACCGGGGCTCAACCCACCTCAAACGCCAGTACCTGTCGACTGTCCATCGTACGTGCCATCCCACAGCCACATCCGGGATGAAACGTCGCACTTAGCAACGACTGGGTGAGAATCTGACACCCACACGAGCCCGTCCTGGCACTCTGGAAACAGAACTTGCCTTCTTAGCGGTCCGCGGCATCCTGGGGCCCTGTGTGTTCTTCTCCTTGGACTGCAGAATTTTCAGCTTCTTTTTTTCCCGAATTTGCTTCGCCAACTGGCGGATCTCTCCCATCTCTTCATCCTCGGTGTCAGACTCGCTGTCATACTCGCCTGCTGCTGTCCTCAGTTCTTCTTCTTTCTCTAATTCTTCCAATTTCTTGCAAAAGAATTGTCATTAAACACAACAGTGAAAAACTCTCAGGTGTAACAACATTCCTACAGGAGCTCAGTTCCCCTCGGCCTCTCAGGGGGCGACGAGTGCCTGCACCCGGTCCCGCGCAGGGACGCTCAGGAGCCCACCAACCCCATGAGCTGTCCAGTGCCGTTCCTCTCTTTGCTGACGGTGAAAGCAGACGGCAGGTGAAAAATGCAACCCCCCCCCCCACTCCCCAGCATGCCCCTCCACCGCACACATGTGCGCGCGCGCGCACACACACACACACACGTGAGCACCTCCTGCTGTAAAACTAGAAACTCATCAATGTGAGCTGCTATGTGACTATAACATCCCCTTTATCCATTCTAAGGCCATCCCCAAACACAAACGCGACGCTACACGGTTAGTAAGAAACCGGTTACGGGAACGCCAGGCTGGCTCAGTCTGCGGAGCGTGCAACTCCTGATCTCGGGATCCTGAGTTCAGGCCCAGCGCTGGGGGTGGAGATTAGAGGAGCCCATGACCGGGTTCCTGGGGCTGGGAGTGTGGGCCTCAGTGTGCAAATGAAGGAGCCTGCCCAGCAGAGGACAAAGGCTTTAAAAAAGATTCTGTTTTTTGAAGAAAAAGAACGTGCGAAAAGACAGCCAGCAGGAGGAAGCCGCCACTGAGGAGCAAAGCTCCAGGAGGCAAGAGCGGGTCCGGTCAGAGGGCGGGGAGCTCGCAGCCCATGGCGCTCACCCGCCCCACAAAGGAGGTCCTGGCTCAGACCAGAGGAGCAGAGCCCTGGGGTCTCCAGGACCCTTGGCAGGAGAGGCCACTGGTGATGGGGTGGGGAGGCTCGCGGTGTAGAAGAACACGGGCGACAAGTGCAGGCAGGCCGACAGCCGTGCTGATACCTTCACGGTCACGTAAGGAATAAAATCACACAGACCTGCATGATGTCAGGATCAATATAATCCGCTACGTTGTGGCCTTCCCAGATCTCTGGTATCTTGTCGTATTTCTCGGAGGAATTCACCAGATCCCAGTACTCTAAAGTAGAAAAGAAAGGTCACGTTTACTACAGTTTTTAATACCTTCAACCACGATGTGCCCAAAGTGACTTCTCACACCCGCCTCGCCAGGCAGACAACAGAGCACTTGCACCCAACCCCCTAACAAAGGAACACACGCCAGGGTCAGCCAGTGAGCGCCGCAGGACCACGGGCCCAGAAGGGGAGGCGAGGCGGCAGCGGCGTACGCCCGCACCCGCGCACCAACGCGAGCTGAACACCGCCCTCCCGAAGCCACCAAAACCGCCTGTAAGAAGCCTCAGAGCCCAAGCTCTTCTCGAAGACAGGGATTAAGGTGCAGCTGCAGGTGTGGGCACGGAAGCCCTTCCGCTGCTTCCCGACCCGGACGTCGGCCCTTACTCTGAAGGTCCAAAATGTAATCGTCTCCCAGCTCCACTTCAAGGTCTCGTTCCTGCAATGGAGGGCAGAACACTCCCGTCAGCTCTCGCTGGCCTTCCCGGTGCACAACTGCGGAGCCCCTCCTCACCCCCGGGGGACGACCCCTTCTCCAGCCTGCCAGCCCCCGCTTCAACGCCCACGAGGCCCGGCTCCCGTGCCCCGGGGACCCTACCACTCACATCTGCGTCCAGCACAGGCCCAGGTGCCCTTAGTGTCACGCGCTGTGCCTGCCCCATGCACAAATGGCCTTCTGCACCCCGAAGCAGACCTACCCGCTTCCTCCTGGGCTCCCCGATGTCCATTCTCTTCCTGCGTGCCACCACTCCCTCAGGGATGAAAGGGGGCCTCTCCTGAGGAGACATCACCAGAAAGAGTTAAGGAAATACGATGCTGAATGCAAAAGGAACATGAGAGAAAAAACAGAGGCATGCACCTCTCTGCAAAGTCAGACCAATTCCAATCCAACAGATGACTGAGCGGGACTGCAAGGCCAACTGGGCAAGGAAACAGGAAGACTCCATACCTGATCCAAAGTTTATCTATTTAAAAAAGATTTTAGGGGCGCCCAGGGAGCTCAGTGGGTTAAAGCCTCTGCCTTCGGCTCAGGGCATGACCCCAGGGTCCTGGGATCGAGTTCCGCATCGGGCTCTCTGCTCAGCGCGGACCCTCTCCCCACCCCACGCCTGCCTCTCTGCCTACTTGTGACCTCTGTCAAATAAATAAAATCTTTTTTAAAAATTAAAAAAATAAACAAATAAAAAAGATTTTATTTACTAACATAACAGAGAAAGACAACACAACCAGGGGAGTTGCAGGCAGAGGAAGAAGCAGGATCTCCAATGAGCAAGGAGCCCAATGTGGGACTCGATCCCAGGACCCTGGGATCATGACCTGAGCCGAAGGCAGACACTTAATGACTGAGCCACCCAGGCATCCCAAATGGTATGTCTTTCTGTGCAGGACACAAAACCCAGTAGCTGCAAAAAACCCCAAACCAAAACCAAAAACACCTCAATATTAGCCAATAGCATATGTTTTAAAAATTAAATATTAAATAGCAGATTAAAAATGTATAACCAGGGGCGCCTGGGTGGCTCAGTGGGTTAAAGCCTCTGCCTTCGGCTCAGGTCCTGATCCTCAGGTCCTAGAATCGAGCCTCGCATCGGGCTCTCTGCTCAGCGGGGAGCTTGCCTCCCCCCCTCTCTGCCTGCCGCTCTGCCTGCTTGTGATCTCTGTCAAATAAATAAAATCTTAAAAAAAAAAAAAAAATCTTCAAGAGTAAGAAAAGCTCACCTGCCCTAATCATCAAGGAAATCCCAGCAACGGGACCATCTCTAACGGATGAGACTGATACCGGCCAACAGCCCGCATCAAACTTCTGGGCATAACGCAGGAAGGCATTTCCGGAGGGCACGCCCGACCTCCCGCACTCCCTCCCGTCAGACTCACTCTATGGATACACCTGCAATTCAGTTACGGATAAAGACGTGCACCTGAGCCCAGCAACAGCAAGAAAACCAACAATAAAAATTTTCTTAAGGACTGATTTAGAGAGTGAGCACAGGGGGGAGGGACAGGGAGGGAGACAGACTTCCCGCTGAGTGCTGACCCCCCGCCCCCAACAGCAACGCGGGGCTTGATCCCACAACCCTGAGGACCGCGACCTGAGCTGAACCCGAGTGTCACACGCTTCACCGACGCTGCCATCCAGTGCCCCGAAAACCACCAATGTTAAGGAATGTGACGCGGCTCTAGGAGGATTTTTATGAGCTGCTTACACACCAGAAAGAAGAACGGAAGGATGAAGGAGCCGTTACTAACGGCCTCCGGCGCAGGGAGCAGCAGGCCCTGCCTCCGCACTCTATCCATCAGGGCACACGACGTCATTGTTACTCGGCGTGAGTGTGTGCGGTGCCCGTGAGCCCTGCGTGAGGCGGGTGCTGGCTCGCAGGCTCTCGGGAAGGCCAACCTCACCTTGTCATCTCTCTTGTTCGGCATGGCCAGATGCAGCCTGTTCAGCACCTCGTTCACTTTATTTCCTTTCATTTTGGTTTCAACTCGATGAGCCAGAAGCCTGTCACAAGCCTGAGTGAGGAAACAGGACCAGGCTTACAAGGCATCCCGCCTTCAGGGCTGGACGCGGGTGTGCGGGACAGGAACCAGCTCCCCGCTCATCAGCAGACCACGTTCCAAAGCTTTAGACCCTGCTATGTGCTTTTCCTGGGGAGTCACAGCGGCTAGTGCTGTCCTGGGGATCACCCCAAAAGTCCATGTAAACCCCTGGGGCAGACCACACGCTCAGGAGGGAGCAGGCCACCAGCCCAGGCTGCGGCAGCAACCCGAGGCAACACTCCACGGTCCTTCCAGGCCTGCCTCCGGCCACCAGCAACTCGTGCCGTGCCCCCACCCAGGTTCACAGCCCCCCTTGGACTGTGACTAGAGCACCAGAGCCAAGTCAACCACAGCATCAGACTGGCCCAAGTGATCAGAATTGCATCTGAAACCTAAGAGGAAACATCTCTCTCCGTGCCCCTCTTGCTCATTCGACGTCTGCCCAAGTTCCCTGACAGTACGGCTCCTGCAGCCCTCCTGGCAGGTCTGGAAGGACGGCGGGCAGTGGAAGGAGTCCCATGCGGGAGTCAGAGGGTCCTCTCAAGCCCCACGTTCAACTGGACGGGTGGGGACCAGGCTCGGTGCTGTGCACAGGCTCTCCCGCCCGGCCGCCTTAAGGGCTCCCTGCCCACAATGCTTGCAGAGAACGCTTCCCTCCCCAAAACTGACTCCTCTGACGACAAAGGCCCTAAAGGGATGCACGAAGCACTGACCTCCGTTTTCACTTGCATGACCCCCTCCTCCGTCAGGGTGCTCGTCTCAACCACGGGAAATCCCGCAGCCTGCAAATCTGCAAATATTTTCTAGGAAGACAAAAGAAAAAACGAGAGAGCCATTACCTATTTCCACTTCCTCATGAATAATTCTGTTCTTCACAAGGGCATCATAAATGCTAGTTAGCACATCCATGGTTCATTTCTAAATTCATCTAAAGGACATTTCCCCCAAATGCTGATCTTTCCCTGTGTTATTCTGTGATTAAGAAAATACCTATTAGGGGTAGCTGGGTGGCTCAGTGGGTTAAAGCCTCTGCCTTTGGCTCAGGTCATGATCCCAGGGTCCTGGGATCGAGCCCCGCATCGGGCTCTCTGCTCAGCAGGGAGCCTGCTTCCCCCTCTCTCTCTGCCTGCCTCTCTGCCTACTTGTGATCTCTGTCTGTCAAATAAATAAATAAAATCTAAAAATAAAAATAAAAATTAAAAAAAAATACCCATTACCAGGAAGATCAAACCAGACTAGAAAGTAGTCTGGTTTGTGACCAGAGGCTACTGGTAAGTAGACCAGAGGCTCCCCAGAGCACTTTTTTCTACGATATCATCTTCTAACAAGGAACTCGGCAACATCAAGCTACAGAACTTTAGAATGTCTTCAACACGATTTTTAAATAGAACATTTGGCCTCTACAACGTAAGAGAATTCCTTACAAAACAACAGGGAAACCTAGAAATTGCTCAGATTTGGGACAAGGGGCTTCGTTTGCGCACCTCTTCACCCGCACACCCTCGTCCAGATGCAGATCAACCCTATGACAGGAAAACTTGTCACAAACAAGGCCACCACCCTCACTACGGGGTCCGACTTACCAGGAGACTCCCTCCTCCCCTGCAAAGAGGACATTTGTCTTGGGGACATTGGGGTCTGACTAGCCTGTGGCCCAGACACTCTGCCTCCACCTGAGTTCACAGTGCCCGGGTTTAACGCACGAAAGACGAGCGACAAGCCAGAGCACCGGGCAGGCTGCAGCCTTGGGGTAACCCAATAGTACCGTCGCGATGGCATCCCCTGCCCACGTGCTTTCCAGTTTCGTCCAGTCTGCCTGATGGCATTGCCAACAAACCACCCAGGAATGCAGCAGAGGGAATCCCAGAACGGAAACCAACCCCGTCACAGCGGGCAGACCGCGGAACTGGGGCCTGGGCGCACCTGACCTCAAAGCCCGAGCACCTTGCCTGACACTCACCCGAACATCTGAGCCTCACAACTTTACCCTCGTCTCCACCCTCCCGTGCAGGCACCTAAAAACTGGAGCTCACTTAGCAGGGACTGGGTCCTCTCCAGCCAGGCCGTGTGTACCTGGTCAGTGACTGACTGAGCACAGTGCAGTGCTCGAGACACCAGCGTGGCTGCTGAAAAACCCTCACTCTTACCGAGCACTCGGTGCCCCAGTAGTGCCACTGGGAAGGGACCGGACACCACCTCTTGGAGGCCCTCTCCGCTGAGCTGCTCAGTGACACGTGCTCCAGGGGATGGGGCCCCAGTGTGGCTACCTAGTGCACTGCTCCTCCAAGCTCCGGGGTGACCCACCCCGCGGACGCCTCCCAGGCTTCCACCCTGCAGGCCTGGGTGTGACCAAGAGTCCGGGAACCTCTGTACCAGTGCAAAGCTTCTCCAGGGCGTCAGCGTGAGCTGTGCGGAGAGCGAGGCCTAACCACCTTACTTACCTCCAGAAGGTACAGCCACCACTCTAGACTCACTGTTCTGGCACGTTCACAGATGCTCCTCCTTCACTCGGTCCCCAAGCTCATTTCCCCACAGGACTGTGCAGCAGACACATGATACCCACAGAACCCTCCCACCTACACCCCTACTCTGCAGGTGCTGCTCAGTGCACCAGGCCGCCCGAGGCCGGAAGAGGCAAGGCCTACCTCGAGGCGCTTTGTGTGCTCTCCGGCACCAAGGTAAGACCTTCCATAGGTTAAATGAACCAACCTGCTGAACTCATGGGCATTTCTACAGCCTTGAAGGCAGAGCAGAGGTCAGGAAAGGCGGGGTCTAGTCCGCCACCAATAACCCGCCGAGGCTACCACCTCAATTGTAAACTAAAAACCCGGACGAGTACTGTGAAAATTCCTTCTAAACTTTGTTGGTCTGAAATGAGATTTGGAATTAGTAGGTAAGAAATACAGAAAACTTTAAGGTGACTTACCTGATCGTCTTCAGAAAGCTCAGCGATCCTCTTCACGTCGCATTTGTTCGCTACGACTATCAGAGGCTGGAACAGGGGAGGCAAATACTGCAATTACTGTCCTCGCGGTGCGCGTCATACACCGAAAGCCCTGGCTGCCACCCGTACCTTGTTGACAAACAGAGGCCGGATGTTCTGGAAGAGCTCCAGCTGCTCCTTCAGCCCGTGCCCGCACTGCTCAGACAGGTCCATCACATAGAGCACGGCAGCGCGCAGGTGAGCCAGCGCCGTGATGGCCTGCATCTCAATGGTGTTCCGGTCCTCCAAAGGGTGGTCCAGGATCCCCGGCGTATCTACCACCTAACGGTCAGATGTGTTATTCCAGAGCACACACACCCACAAACCTCCTGTCTAGCACATCCCGGAAGGAACACAACCCCCAAACCAGCCCCCACAGAGCCACTACATAAGATAGGTCTCCCAACCGACCATAATCAAGTGAGCTTTAAATATGAAGAGAAAGGGGGGCTGGCCGGACCCCGCAGAGGTCACTAAAGAACCAGCCAAAGACCTGGAGAAAGGACTCTTTTTTCTCTTTCACATTTGCCAAACCATGGCAGACACGGGGGCTGAGCCAGCCAGGGGCCCCGACCGAGCGAACAGAAGAGCGACAGGCAAACATCCCCGTGTTAGGAACGCTTCACCGTTTATGAAATGAAGTTCTACTGCTCCAAGCTTTTAAGTAGCTAATTAATGTCCTTTGTATTAAGAGGGTCAGAGAGAGAGAGGAGGCTGTTAATGCAAGCAGACGTCCCCTCGGGCCGCCAGCTGCTCCCCTGCGAGGCGGCCTGGGGCCGCCGGGAGGCTCAAGGGAGTCTGCTCCTGGCGGCGCTCCTGGCGACCCCGAGAAGCTCGCCTGCCTCCTCGGAGTCCTCCCCCCAGCGCACTGGAATTAGGGAGACATGCTAGTTCTTCAGGGATCCCCAAAACCGACCCCCGTGGACCACCGCCCGGACGTGAGCTCTGTTTGAAGGTGAGAGCGCTCACCTGCCAGCGCAGGTACTTATAATCCATGTGCCCCACAAACAGAGACTTGGTGGTAAACGCGTAGGGCTGGACATCCACGTCGGCTCTTGTCACCTAAAACACAACAAGCATCTTCCCCAGTCACACAGGTTCCAGACCTCATTTCCTCTGGAGAAGGTGAACGCGGCACCCATGGGTTACTGAGACGAAGGATTTTGGCATTAAAACAAGACCACAGGGTGCCTGGGTGGCTCAGTGGGTTAAAGCCTCTGCCTTCAGCTCAGGTCGTGATCCCAGGGTCCTGGGATCGAGTCCTGCATCGGGCTCTCGGCTCAGCAGGGAGCCTGCTTCCCCCTCTCTCTGCTTGTCTCTCTGCCTACTTGTGATCTGTCAAATAAATATATAACATCTTTTAAAGAAACAAATAAATAAATAAATAAAAAATAAAACAAGACCACACACGGAGAGAGACCTGGCACGATCACGCCGCGGAGGACAGAAGCTTCTGCTGACAGGACGGGCTCCACCCACTGCCTCCCGCCACCAGGCCAGGACAGGAATGGTCCTCATCAGACAGGAGGGAGGTGGGGGGCCACCAGCCTGGAGGGTGTCTGTCAGCGTGTACTCTGATCCACCCTGGGCCCTGGAGGGCCCCACAAACTCGCTGCACAGACAGAAACGCCCTACCTGCACGGCTGACACAGGGCCCACCAGCCACACGTCCCTACCAAGTCTTGAAAAGTAGTCGGTGCACCCAAGGGACTCAACGGTTTACTGGTTACATGGAAGGGACCGAGGAGCTCGCAAGCGCTTGGACCGTGGCTCGGGCACCACAGAGCCGTGGCCTGTCACGTCAGCACAGCCGGGGACCGGAGAAAAACTTGCAAACAGGCTCCGAGCAGAAGTGCTCCTGGTGCACACATTTGCACCTGCTCCCGACTGGCACCCGAACTCCTGCTGGGGGAACTGACATTCTGTTTTATTTATTCACGAACCAATACTTATTTTTCAAAAGATGTGTTCATATATTTTAGAAAGAGTGTGAACGCAAGGGCACGAGAGGGAGAGGTGGAGGGAGAGAGGGAGACTCTCAAGCAGACCCCGCACTGAGGAGGAGCCTGATGAGAGGCTCGATCTCACCACCGTGAGATTATGACCTGAGCCGAAATCAAGAGTCAGACCCTTAAATGAGTTCTGGGACACCCCTTACATGCGGTTTCTACGCTGTTCAGCTCCTCGAAGCTCAGCTAAGTTATCCTGAAGCACCAAGTCACTCAATACTGTCCTCAAGTCCCAGCAAAAAAGCCCAGCTCAAGGACATGGCAACCTGGCCACTCCCCACAACGTGGACCAAGTATCTTATGTGACAAGTGACCCATCGAGCAAGGTGACACCCAGGAAATACCTCAGGAAGCCCAATCCAGCAACTGCTGCCTACCTGTCCACACCGGCCGCTCCGGTGTCACCGCTCCCAGACTACGCTCTCTGAGTGTTAACAAACCCACACTTGAGTGTCTTGAATCCCGAAGAAACTTAGCAACACACACCAAAAAACAATGTTTTCCACAACAGCAGCATAAATGTGGATTCATACAGATTCAATCCTCCCCTCGAGTAAAGGGTTGTGTACACCGAGGGCAGCACTGACTTAAGGACTCGTCGGCCAGCCGGCCTCCAACCCACAGGGACGGGACACAGCAGGCCTCGAGCCTCAGGTCCTTGGTCACTTGCGTTATCACCAGAGACACAGACTAACCTTATTTACTTAAAGATTTTATTTATTTGAGAGACAGAGAGATAGCGCACGAGCAGAGGGAAAAGCAGAAGGAGAGGCAGGAAGCCCGACGCGGGGCTCATCCCAAGACCCCGAGATCATGATCTGGGCCACAAGCAGACACTAACCTTATTGATGAAGCTGGACTTGCCGACATTCGGGTACCCACACAGGAGCAGCGTCCTCGTATTGGGGTCAATAGTTGGCAGACGGGACAGATGCTGGCGCACTGTGGGAGATGCACATTACATGTGCTTAATTTCGTAAGAACAATGGAAGAAGTCAAACGTCACGATCTGCTTCCGTTAGATGTGCTCCCGGTCGGTCTGCGGTTTTATTAAGCCCGTTCCAACATTTACAATGTGAGTTGACAGAAAACACACGAACAGAAAAGGATTAGCTGCAGACACACCACAGTACACAGAGGAGCTCCCCAAATCTGGCTGCATCCAGAACCCTATTGGCCAGGTCCAAAATGGAGCCAGGAACAGGTCGACTTGCCCAGACCGCTCTCACTAAGTGAGACGGTATCCGCAAAGTGATTCTGAAGCAAGTGTGCGTGCACCGCTTCCTGCCTAGGCCGTGGGCTGTTTCCACGCAACAAGGCACGGCGAGGCCACTCCGCTCCCTCGGGACCAGACCGAACACACCCTTGGAAGCACTGTCACGGCAATCACGTGGGACAACTTGTTACAAATTATCTGCAGATACCCGGGAAGGGAAACAAGGACTTAAAAGCATCTGTAGCATTAAAATGAACATAAAAAGGCGCGTAACTGTGTCATTAGACACACTCCACTAATCCAGAACTGTCTTCTTACGTAAACTGCCACGTAACAAACCGGGGCAGCCACTTCACGCGGGCACATACCGCAAAGCTTGCCCGGACGACTTAGTCATCTGAGGGAGCACACTTGCACACGCCGCGCCGGGGACGGGCAGGGAAGAGAATCCCCAGCGGACTCCCCACTGAGCATGGAGCCCAAACAGGGACTTAATCCCATGACCCTGAGGTCACGACCTGAGCTGAAACCAAGAGCTGGACGCTTAACCCCTGAACCACCCAGGTGTCCCATGATGCAATTTTTGGTAAAAGTTTATAATGTCAATAGGTTAAAACTATGGGTCATTTTATTTTTTACATATTTCCTTGGTATCTCCCTGTGATTTATATCGTACGTGCCTAACACATGAAATATGAAAACCAAATTCTCTTAACAGTACTAGAAATCTGTAAGCATTTTAACTCCTACCTACATTTTCAATACTAACTAGCCTGTCAGAATTTCCGATAGGCTAGATGGGGCAAAGTAATCCGACCCTGTTAGGTCTAAAATAAAACGAAAACAAACATCCCGAAGACGAGCTCCTGACGAGAAGCGGCCGCCCCGCGCTCCCGCCCCGCAGCCCGGGCACCTTGCTCCAGATACTCCAGACTCTGCCTCTGCCTCCGGATGATGGTGCACATGCGCCCCAGGGCCGCGCGCTTCAGCTGCTTGCAGCGGTACAGAGAGTCTCCGTACTTCATGAGCCGCACGTAATCTTTGGCCACGCTTCAATAAAAACAAATATGTGAGATGCTTTTCACTTTGGGCAATAATTTGAAAGATACTGTATTAAGAAAATACCTTACTTGTCCACTAAATTTTTGGCAATATTTATTTGTCCCAGAGCCAACTTGTAATGATCCTTGTCATAGAGAATGTTCATCAAATCAGCATAGAACGGATGGATGTCCTAGAATACAAACACAGCAGTCTTTTGTCACAGGCTTCTCACCCCGATGTCAGGAAGACTTGCAGAATAATTTTCTGGGGAAGAACTTCCCACCTTTCCTCTCTCCACAACCCCCCAGGATCTTCCCCCGCCCCCTCTCCTGATGACTCTTTAGTTCTCTGAGAAAACGTCTAAGTGAGCTCAGGGGTCACTGCTGCCTCTGCCTGCCCACTTGGCCTGGGCCCAAGACTGTGCCCCCTTCACCCTTATCCACAAACCCAGCCAATTCTCCATTTTGTGCACCAGACTCCTCCCCCACTCCTCAAGAACTGAACCCAGGCCTGCAAACGTGCTGTCATTGCCCCCCCAATCTAAAAGTCTGCAAGCCCCCTTGAGCCCACAATCCCTCTTATTCCGTTGTTCCCCTCCTGGCAAACATCACGAAGAAAGGCTCTTTCCCTCCCTTAAACCCAGTCTGATCAGAACTGTCTCCACCAGTCCACCCAGACAGCTCATCAGACCAGCCCCTCCCCTAAACTCCCTTCATCCCTGCAGAGCTCTGCACAGCACACAGCTGGCCACTCACACTTCCTGATGCTTTCTATCCAAACGGCCTCCAGCTCCTGCGGCCTCGTGCTCCTACCCAACACCCAACGTCAGAATTCCTGGGAGCACTTTTCTCTCCTCACTCACATCCTGGGTGACCTCACGTGGATCCAAGTGCAGGGACATCTCCAGGCCAGACCTCACAGAAAGCTCCCGACCACACGCGCTTCTGTGTGATGTCTCACCCACATTTCGATCAATGCATACAAACCACCCTCCTCCTCCTCCTACCCCGCCCCCCCCCGTTCCCACGGGCATGGATGGCCACAGCACTGTCACCTGCGCTGTGAGCAAACCCTTCCTCCCAAGCACTCAACTCTTCAGCACCGCCAGCGGCTCAATGCGGTGCACCAACCTTCCAGCAGTCTCCTACCCCACGGGCCACTCATCCTCTACACGGTAAGTCAAAGCTCGGCAAGTCCCAGAACCTGGAAGGCTTAAGACAGAACACAAGTACCAGCTGGCTGGCCGACACCCCCGCTCCGACCCATCTGCAGCCTCCCCTTCTCCGCACCCGGCCCCAGCGCCTGGTCTTCCTGCTCCTCCAAGACATCCCGCTCCGTCCCTCCAGGCCTCTGCACTTGCCGCTCCTGTGGCCTCAGTGCTGTTCGTGAGCGGCCGCACGGCTCACCACCTCGCTGCCCTCAGGCCTCGCTACAATCTCCGGGCTCTCCTTGCTCATCTGCCGCGCCACAGATCTCTACCACGTTTACCACCTTTCCCCTCACCAGACAAGCACAGGGTCTCGATGCCTGCTGTGCTCCCAGGACCTGAACACACAGCTGCTCTCACCTCCTACTCTAAAATTCTTCTCAGATAGCTCGCTCTAGTTTAAAAAACACGGGGGGCACCTGGGTGGCTCAGTTAAGCATCTGACTCTTCACTTCAGCACAGATCATGACCTCAGGGTGGTGAGACCGAGTGCCAAGTCCACACTGAGTGTGGAGCCTGTTTCAGATTCTCTCTCTCCCTCTTTCCCTCCCCACCCCCCTCGGGGAAAGAAAAAGGTAACAGAGTGTTCACAAATTTAAACTTCTATTGTATAAAAAAATACCAAGGAGGAAAAAAGATGAAAGTTCTTAGAAAGAACTATAGAAATCGGGTACTAATTAGTTCACAGCATTTTGTCTGCTCAGATCAAGTGTTTCTGAGTGTCACATCAGTTTTCAAAAACCTCACTCTTCTGTTTCCCACTAGGTAAGTTCTAGGTACCCACCCTTGCCCCAGAAACTATTCACGCGTTCAATGGCCCATACGGAGCACCTGCAGCACGCCTGGGAGACACGTGGGAGTGCAGTCTGTCTGCCCGCAGAAACCTCTACTCTTCCTTTAGACACATCTGTAATTGTTTAAACGAACCATCACCACTTTAAATACAGAAGCACCTCTTGTCACATAAACCAACGTCCCCTCTGCCTTAAGCGAGCTTTACAGACTATTTTGGGACAGTGGCAAATTTAGGCTCTCACCCTGTACTGCTGACCCCACCCCATATCACCTTGCAGCTGTGTGACCCTACTCAGTGACCTCGTAAGCAGTGTCGGCTCCTGCTTTCCAAGCTTCACCAATAAGCAAACTCGACTATGCTGCGGAGTGAAGGTTTCAACTGTTTTCACTCAAGGCGCAAATCCCTGCTCCCCATACTTCTTCTCAGCAGTCGCAAAGAGGCCAGTGCCGCCCTGGCCATCCCTGGCCGACGAAGCGACAGGATCGCAAACAGTGGTGGACCTCGGGCCACTGATGTGACCTGAGGCCACAGGAAAAAGGGCCTTGGAAGGAGGGAGGACAGGAAGCCCACGTAAGCCAGGGAGCTGCCAGATTCACAGCGACAGCGTTGAGAGCTCGGGCTGCCACCTGCCAGCCTCGGAGTGGCAGAGAAAGCCTGAGGAGACAGCTTTGGGCCTCTGACGTGGGTTTGACAGGGGGGAAGAAGAATACTAAGGAGTCAAAATCCTGTGCTCTGTTCCCAGCTGCGCCACTAACTCACCAAGTCTGACAAGCGAATCATTTTGTTTCCTTCCCTATTTGTCCGAGAAGTACACAAACCGGCTATGGACACCAGTTACCTGCTGGCTCACGTTTACATCACCATCTGCGTCCCCAAGTCACTTACATCCAATTTGGGGAAATCTGTTAGAATCTGGGAGAGTCTGTCATGGTAATTCTGTTGAGTAAATTTGACCTTCCTCATGTAAAAATGTCTAATGCGATGAATCTGGTAATGTTTATGGATAACTGTTGGAGTCTTGCGTTGAGTCTTCGATAATGTCAGGTCAATGAAGTCCTGCAATTAAACGAAATAAGACAGATACACAGAAATGTCTACTTCTTATCTGCAACCCTCTCAAAAGACTGAAGACATCAGTACTACATGTTTCTAACTACACTTTTTCTAACTGATCTTTACTCATTTATACTCAACTTCGATCAGGTTCATTGTTTCTGACCTTTAAAATACAAATACACTTAGCAGGGACGCCTGGGCCGCTCAGTGGGTTAAAGCCTCTGCCTTCGGCTCAGGTCATGATCCCAGGGTCCTGGGATCCAGCCCCCCGCATCGCATCGGGCTCTCTGCTCAGCAGGGAGCCTGCTTCCCCACCCCCCCCACGCCTCTCTGCCTACTTGTGATCTCTGTCAAATAAATAAATGACATATTAAAAAAAAAACAAACCCAACACTTAGCAGATGGCTGCCAAAATAAATTCTGTCCCATAGGTTCTTGATGTTACCCTAATGTCCACACACCCAGGGCCCTCTCAAACTTTAGTACTCAGGCATAAATCAGAAGAAACATTCAAGAGAAAGAAGCCCTGCAATTTCAGTTAGCCAATCTTGGACTTTCAAAGTACATAAAACAAGTAAAACCAAAATCCACTGTTCGTAATTTCCCAAGATACGAGAAGTCACCGAGCTATAAACTACTCTTGGTTGAACTGCCGCGAGCAGAGACCAGCAGACGGGTGCCCAGACACTCGTCAGCGGCAGGAAGGACCCAGACCTCAAGCCTGGACACCTGTACCCGCTCCCGCCCCAACCCAGGGAATCCTTAAGAGGCTCGTCCAAAGTCACCTACTTCCTGAAGTTCTCCCGACTGTCCTCCGCCCTCTCTGGGTAGGATCCCAAGGTCTGCGGAAGGGACCCCAGCGCCGGAGGGGAGGACCCTAACCTCTGCGGAAGGGACCCCAGCGCCGGAGGGGAGGACCCTAACCTCTGCGGAAGGGACCCCAGCGCCGAAGCCCCGGCGTCCGGACAACCGCTAACCCCGGAGGCCCTAACCTGCCGAGGACGTGGGCTGACCCGCCGGAGGAGACGAGCTCTGTCCCGGCCCGGAAGCTCAGGCTGGGGCTTTCCTGGCAGCCCGGCAGGGGAGAGGCGAGAGCGGACAGGCCCTCGCGGCCGCCTACCTTGGCGGACGGCACCACCGTAATCTTCTTGAAGTTGTAGTGCGCCATGCCGGCGACCAGCCACGAGGGAGCGCGGACGGGGGGCCGGGACTTCCGGCGGGACTTCCTGCGGGGCGGGCGGGACTTCCGCCGACCGGCGTCACTTCCGGATGGCCCTTGCGTCCCCAGGCTCCGCTTCCGAGTCGCACGGCGCCCCCGCCCGGCGGCAGGTCCCCGCGAAGGAAGTCGCTGGGATCCGCGGGGGAGGCGGGGGGAGAGAGGGGCAGGTCCGGGCGGGCCGACCCGGCTCGGGGACTCGGGGGGCCCGGGGGGTGTCTCCGGGGCCCGGGGACGGGGGCACCCGCTCCCGCCGACGCCGGACCCGGGAACGCGACGAGGGCGCGCGCGCGGGTAACGCGGCGGGACGGGGAGGCCCAAGCTCCGCCCCTCTCGCTCCCCGCCGGCGAGGCCGGTCCGGGCCCGCGTCCCTCAGCGGGTTGAGGCGTCGCGCCCGCCCGAAGCCCCGGAGGCGTCCGAGTCCTGCCGGGCCGCCGCCCTCGCGGCCTCCGCGCCCGCCGGTCTCTGCGCGGCGGGACCGTCGCGGGCCCTCACTCCCCTCCCCTGCGCGCCTCCCGCCGCGTCCCCGCCGCCTCGGACCCCGCTCCGTCCGCGCGCCGCCCGCCCTGGCCCTGCCTGAAGCCTCCACCCCTGCCGCGCTCCCGGGAGTCTCTCGGGGCCCCGCTCGGATCCCTCCGACGGCGCGGACGCTCCTGTCTCCGCTGCAGACCGGAGGTGCCCCCGGTGCCCCCCCGGTGCCTGCGGACGGGCCCGACTCAGCGTGTCCCGGGTCGGACCCTCGCACGGTCGTCCCGGGGGCGGGTGCTCCTCCCTGCGGCGCCGCGAGGGGCCCTGCGCCCTGGCTCTCCCCGGACGGCAGGAGCGGGGCTGGCCCGTCCTGTGAGTGCGAGACGGCGCCGCGGGCTCGGAGACGCGGCCTCGTCCGCGGGGAGGGCCGCAGCGCCCAGGGGCCGGTGTCCCAGCGAGGAGCGGGGTGGGGGGGCGGAGCGGCGGGCGCCCGGCGCGTCGGCGCCAGCCCCGTGTGCGCCCCGGGCCGCGCGTTGGCTCGCTCGCCCCTACGAGCCCCCGCGGAGCGTGGGGAGACCCAGGCCGGCGCGGCCGCACGGCCCGTCCGGCCGGGCTTGGGTCTGAACCCAGAGGGCCTGGGCCGGCGTCGGCGTTCTGGACCCGCCGCTGCTCTGCCTGCCGTCATCTCGGGTGCTTCGGAACGGTCCTGTCCGGGTGTTGGAAGCGGTTGGGACTCGGAGTCTCAGTCACGAGCCCCTTGCCGCGGTGGCTCTGGGACGGGAGCCCCGGGTCCTCGGGCCTCCAGCTCCAGGCTTCAGCCCTGCGGAGCGCCGCTCCCCCTCCTGCGCCCGGGCGTCCTCGGCCTCTGCGCTGCCCTCACTCAGTCGCGGCTCCCCCTTTTTGAGAGCGTTTCAGCAAGTCCGCCCCGCGCTTCAGGCGGGCAAGCGCGGGGCGGCTGCCCGGTCCTTCGCTCCTCCCTTGGGGCGACAGCAAAGCCGTCCTCGCCCTCGGGCTCGCATTTGCCAGTGGGTTTGCCTAAAACAAGGAGCACTGGTGATGGTGGAGAGGCGAGGCCCGGCCACGTCCCGGGCCCGCCCCCTGCAAGCTCGTGAACTCTGGCAGGAGACCCTCCTGGTCAAGTGGGAAGCGGTGCCCCCTCCGAGGGGTCGTGTACGGGAACTGACCAAGGCGGGTGCAAGAGCACAAGGCGCAGGAGCAGTTAGGGTCGTTAATTTCATACGGAAACTTTCGGGTCAGCACAAGGTAATGACCCGAGCGCTGCTGTAAAGCATAGTAGATGCCAGGTTTCCTGTCAGAGAGTCTCCGTTCCCACGCGTGGTGACGAAATCATCCCTCAGAGTGGGTTCCTGCAGAATCTGAGTTATTTGCTGCTCGCAAGGGGCGGGGACTCGCCCACAAACGGAAGAGACCCGCGAACCAGCCTCTGCTCTAATGCGTCTGTGGGTGTGACATGGGGGAGGGGCCCCGGGAACACCAGGCCACGCGCCAGCGGCGGCCCAGCTGCCCAGCGGGTCTGCGTGCCCAAGCGTCGTGGCCCCAGAGCGGCCCTCCTGTGTGGAGGTGCCCCGCGCCCCACACCGCCCGCCTGTTGAGAATCAGCGTCCTCCCCTTCCCGTCTGCACTTTGCCTGGCCGAGCACGGCTTCCTGCGGAGCATGCGTGTGTCCCAGGCCACTAAGAGCCGCTGGTCCGTGGGCAGGCTGCTGCTCTCTGGGGCCTTCCCTCACTGCCACCTGCAGTGAGGGCAGCTCACCAATTCCTGAGCTGATTCTGGCCGTGTCTGGAGATGTCTGGTTACCAGGGCTCCTCAGAGGGGGAGGCTTGGGGCGGCCGTAAACCTTGGCTGTGGGGGACGACCCTCGAGGGTGCCCTGCAGGGCGACCTGGCGACTTCAGCCAGCCTTGTTCTCCAGGCTCTGTGTTGTGGACGGGTCTCCTCTGTTGCACTTTCCTGTTGCAGATTCTGATGTGGGCAGGAGGTCTCGTAGCAGCATCTGGGCCAGGGAACTATGACCAGGCTTCTTGCCTGAAAGGGGACTTTGTGTGGGGATTGGTCGCTTGCCACTGGTAGCCTCCAGTGCCAAAGCGTTAGGGCCCTTCCAGCGCACCTATGGTCACGTCCCTGGGTCTCCAGAAGCTGTTCTGGCCCGTGCGTCTGGCATGGACTGTGCTGGTTTGGGCTGTTGTCTAGATGTCCCCTGGATCCACCTGATTTCCCAAAGAGATCACCCCTCGGAGAGCAGGGAGTGTGTCTCGGCCTCCCGCCATTCCTGGCAGCACCAGCAGCCTCCCGAGCATTCCAGAATGGTTGGAACGGGCAGATGGAAGGCTGCAGTGCGGGCCGTGACACGGGGAATCTGGCCTCTTGCTGCTCCCATTGTCCCACTGAGCAGGCAAGGGAGCCACATGGGACCTTGCTTGTGAACAGCCAGGGTGGGTGCCTCGGCCAGAGCAACAAGGGACACGAAGGTCTTGTGTTCTGAGGCTGCAGGCCCAGATCCCAAGTAGCCTGCAGCCAGCCAGCCAGCTGCGGACCAGCTTGCTCCATGTTGGAGTGCCGACGAGCTGCGCGGCCCCGGAGCGGGCAGGAGGGTGCTTCCTTCCGTTGCAGGTATGCACACGCCGCAGGCAAGCTCTGCCCAACGGTATGGCTCTCCATGGTTAGGCCCTGGTTTCTCCACCACAGCCTGACCTTCCCACGCAGCGCAGCCGCCCATCCCACGGCCTTCCAGACCTCAGTTTCCCAACCCATAACCTGGCCCACGGTCTCCTGACCGTGGTCTCCTGGCATGAACCAATCATCCCTCAACTGCCGGCCCAGGGGACATAAGCTGAGTCGGCACGGGAGGTCTGTATGTGTGTGTCTTTCAGTTGTCGGTGGGGTTGGTTATGAAGGGAAGTCGCTGAAGGATGAAGAGATGAAAGGTTTACCTGTCATGGTTTACTTCTAATGTGACACTAAAAACTCAAGGGGAATTTTACTCTAATGACGTTACTTGGTGCCCCAGTCCAGTGGGACTGCTGCACAAATGACCACACACGGGGAGGCTTCTAAAGGACAGACGTTTACTTCCAGCATGCCGGAGGCTGAGGTCGGGATCAGGGTGCTGGCATGCTTGCATTCTGGTGAGGACCTTCTTCGTGGTTCCTAGGAGTCGCCTTCCTTGCCGTGGGAGGGGCATGGGAGCTCCCTGGGGATGAGGATGCCATCCTGTCCCATGGGCTCAGCCTCCTGATACCATCATTTCGGGGATTGGGTCTTCAACACATGAATTCCGGGGAACACATTCATCAGCAGCCAGTGGGGTGTGTTAATGTAACAGCCGCATTCGCACGGCGTCTGCCAGCCCAGGGCTGTCAGTCTTGCTGGATCCGAAGTGCAGCGGCAGGAGCAGGTGGCCTCTTAGCCTGGCCGTGGTGTGAATCTGCCGGGGGTGTGCCTCGTGCCACGCAGGGCGGCGACAGCATTCGAACCCCCTCCCCGGAGGCCGTGTAACGCGCTCTTCAGAGCTGTGCGGTGGGTTAAGACCGTGGGCTGTTTCTGAGGCCTGTCCCCACCCCACGCGATCTTGGGTGAGGCGCTCAACCGCACTAAGCTGTAGTTTCTTCGCTTGTAAATTGGGGGCAGGAATCATGCCTGCGGCGAGGGCTGGTGTGAGGCTCGGTGGGTAAGAGTGAAGCATCCGTCGGCGTGCTCGGTGCACGGTAGGTGCACCTGTGTGCACACCTACATGGCCGGAGAACTTTGTCAGTGTTACCTGTGCTGTAGGTGCTTAGGGTAATGGTCTGAGTTGCAGAGTAAAGTCCTCCTTAGCCTTCCATAACAATAGCCACGCAGGGTGCCTCTACTACAGGCCGGCTGACTGTCACTTCTTACCATCGCAACGTGAGGTGGACTTGATCGTCTCATTTTGCAGATAAGCATGTTGATTTTGGAGAAGGTCAGCCGGTCTGTTTCCTGGCACCAGCTGCTGAGTGGCACAGTTGGGAATGGACTCCAAAGCCACTTTCCTCGTTGCACTGCACTTGAGGAGTAACTTTGCTCTGGACCTCTTTAGGGCTACTACTCTATTTGGTACTCCATGACAATGGAGGAGCGAAGGCACTTCGGGTCATATGCTGCGCACAATCCCATGCCACTGGTGTTGACTCAACCACGGACTGTGTGTGTGCACGAGGGGGGTCTCTTCTGGGGACGACGGGCAGGCAGGGCCGTGCTGCCTGTGCTGGAGAAGAAACACCCTTTGTCCTGCTGGCCGCCATCAATAGGGATGTTTCCGTGCTTTAACTAAGGGTACGTGCCTCATTCTGTGATAGGAACTCACCGTTGAAACTGTCTCCGTTTTATAGTTCCCTAAAGGACCTTCAGTTCTGATGAAATCTTATACCTCTTTTCTAAAAGAAAATAAAAGGTGATAACCAAAGGTTTGTAATCTGCACTTCGGCATAACTAATTTCCAATGATTCTGAATTAAGTGCAGGCAAAATTTCTTAAGTTTGACATTCTGGGATGCCTGGGGGGCTCAGTCGGTGACATGTTTGCCTTTAGCTCAGGTCATGATCTCAGGGTCCCGGGATCGAGCCCCACATCAGGCTCCCTGTTCAGTGGGGAACCTGCTTCTCCCTCTCCCTCTGCCCCCCACCAGCTGTTCTCTGTCTCTTTATCTCAAATAAACGAAACGTTTAAAAAAAATACATTTTGTGTGACACCCCGAAAGACCAAGACAGGCACTGGCACTTTCGTGTTCCAACAGACACCTGAATTCTTGGTGCTCAGGGTCAGACCATCCATCATCTCTTCCAGTAAAACCAGCAAGAGTATCCATAAAATGTCGCTGTCACAAGCTCAGTTACTGACTGTGAGGTTCTGCGTGACGAAAGCATATCCTAGTCCTGCCACCAGCTCTCAAGAGTAGCAACCAGCCAAGGGCCTTCCCCACTGCTTGTTCCGCACCAAACCTCCCCGGCCTCTCAGGACATACTGGTCTGCGGGCGCCCGTCGCCGCACCGTGCTCTCTGTCTTGCACGGTGCGAGCCCATCGTCAGTCCGGATGGCCACCTGGGCCACCTGCCGACTGCTGTGCGACTTTGACAGTCAAGTGTTTCTCCTTCGGCTCCTCCACCAGACACAGCCACACGGGACAGGATGCAGGAGGAGGGGCAAGAAACAGTTATTTGCAAACAGTGCTAACTGCCCCCATGCCGGCCTTTCAAGGGGTCACTCTATGAGGACAGGCTCAATCCACAATTCAGGTATTTAGAAACATGAGCTCCAATCAGGATACACGTTGGAGCTAGAAAATTTGAATTTATAACCAAACCGATGCAGGGCAGGCAATCACCCTTTGCTGTTCATCCACCCCAGCTCACAACCACAAGGGCTAATACAGGCGCAGACCTTCTCCAGACCATCTACTCACGCAAAACTGCACGCCTGCCGCAGCACGTCTGGGAACTGACAGGTGGGCGTTCTGTGAGAACGCCCAGCCACCGTGAGAAGACGCTAGTGAGTAGCTCCCGGCAGCTTCCTCTCTCCTTACACTCTGCCTCGTCCATGCACGTCTTCAGAGCTCACTTTCCATTGGGATTAATTCGCATAAGGTTCTAGTCTTATTTTACAGAGTTGTGCTCGTTTGCAGAATCTCTGCGGCAGAATGCCGAGTCAGTGTTCCGTAAACGTGAGTTGAAACGCTCAGAAAGGAAAAGAACTAGGATGGGCACGTGAAGGTTGCAGAGCTGGAGCCATAGCGAACATGAGAAACTTCCAGCAGGAGGGCCGGAGGCAGGCCAGCGCGTCAGGACTGGGCACTCCAGGCCGTGCTCTGTCTCCCGGTGAATATGGCCTCACGCATGGGGCGTTTTCCTGTCTTCAGCTTGGCCCACCTCTGTGTCTTTTCCCTTTTCTCTTCATGGGCGCACTCTACACTGGCTAGTATAAGCAACTGTGGTCTAACCCATTTTATTTTAAAAATGAAATGAAAAGCTATAGAAGTTGAAAGAAAGCAGCCCCTGGCTGCTAACTCAGGTCCTAATTCAGGCTCACTTATCGTTGAGAGATACTGGCATTTCCAGGCTGACCCGTGACTCACATACACGAACACATTTTTAAATGAAGAAGGTCCATTTCTTACCCCCGGTGAATTGGTGACCCAGATCCGTTTTACATCACAAACACTGAAGGTACTTAGACTGTGTTTAGACATCCTTTGAATTAATCTGAAGGGTACTTGGAAGACATATCCAGGGGAGGCCGACACCCAGACGCACTTGGCATTGGCTTCTGGACCACTCCAGCTTTGGTGTTCTAGCCTGGTGGCAGAAGGTTGAAATACAGCCCAGGGCCCACCTCAGGGGAAGAAACAGAGCACTGACCCCACAGAGCTGGGCCCAAAGAGTACACGCTCGGCATGAGCAGATGGATGAGGGGAACCCCGAGGAGTTGCGACTGAGCCTGGGCCTCATGATTATTTCAGCGGACCTGGTGAAGCCTTCCTCCCCGAAGGAACTGATTTTCATGCCAGGCTTCAAAGAATCCCTACAGATAATTTTCCCTGGAAAACGAGCAGCGCACTGTAAAATATTAAATCCCAAGGAAAACAAGCAAGACCTAGCAGAAACAACAGAGCAGAAACTAAGCCACAGAGAGTTCCAACCCTGGAACTACTGGACACAGAGTACAACAGAGTATGGTTTCTTACGTATAAGAAGGTAACACAGACTTGAAATACGCATAGCAAAAGGGAGGAAGAAAAGTACGATCAGGGAGATGACAAAATTCCAAATAAGATTCTGATTTGAAAGAAAAAAGTAATCGTTGAAAATGGAAACGGAGGGGCGCCTGGGTGGCTCAGTGGGTTAAAGCCTCTGCCTTCGGCTCAGGTCATGATCCCAGGGTCCTGGGATCGAGCCCCACATCGGGCTCTCTGCTCAGCGGGGAGCCTGCTTCCTCCTCTCTCTCTGCCTGCCTCTCTGCCTACTTGTGATCTCCGTCTGTCAAATAAATAAAATCTTAAAAAAAAAAATGGAAACGGAATAAGCAGATTTCACACAAAACAGACACGGTGATTAAAAGGAACTGCAACATAGATGAGAAGAATTATCCAGAATACCGCCCAGAAAAGCAGGGGACGTAGAAAGAGATTCGTTAAGTTTCCTGTTTGGGTGGGAAATAGCACACTCAGAGGGTCTGAATGGATGGAGACTTTAGCAGCGACCACGAGCAGGACCGCGGCCGGTTCCAAGAACCAGCAGAGGATGGCGAAGGTCCCGTTGACTGGAAACTGGGAGTATCACAGCCCCCAGCAGTGAGAGGGAGGTGCTGGGACCGGAGCTGTTGCCGTGGAGGAATGTGGTGCTGGGAGGGAGGCCGAGGGACGTGGGCGCCCAGCATCTCTCCTCCCACATCCCCCGGGGCCTCCCCTTGAACTAACGGCAACAGGGATTCTGGTGATACCGTCCTCAGGGCTCGCTGCCTGGGCTCGCAGCAGGTGTGTCACGGGGCTGGGGGGCAGCTGGAAGCGCAGGGGTTAGGAGGCACGAAGCAGACACACTGAGAAGCCCAACAGGATGAGGAAGAGCAAACCCTGGTCTATTCAAGAGTTCCAGGAAGGAGCAAGGGACATTATTATTTAATAATGACATTAAATTCACTTTTAATATGATGACCTAAGAGTTTTAAAAGTCAGTGTAAACAGAAGTTACTACTTTCTATCACATTGATATTTACTACGTTTATTCTACAAAATACCAGCTTGAGGATGACTGCAATTTTTTCAGAGGTAAAGATTAGGGACATACAGTGCCATCACACACCCAGGGCTGCCACCCGTGAGCTGCTGGTGCTCATGTCCCACCTGCTGTCTTGGGAGGAGGCAGCAGAAATTAACTTGAAATGGATTAAGTACTTAAATTTAACACTTGTAACCATAAAAACCCTTGACATGAGTCTTGGCGAGGGTTTCACGGATATGACACCAAAGCACAAAGTAGCAAGGCAAACAGAGACAAGTAGGATCGCATCAAACAAAAAGCTTCAGTAGAGACAAGAAAATAACTGAGGGTAAAAGGGACCTTCCAGAAAGGGAGAGAATGTTTGTAGACTGTACCTCTGACGAGGGGCTAACATCCAGAAACTCAGCTCCTCAACAGCAAAAACAAAAAACAACCCAAACTGACTTTTAGAACAAGCAGAGCGGGGCACCTGGGTGGCTCAGTGGGTTAAAGCCTCTGCCTTCAGCTCAGGTCGTGATCCCAGGGTCCTGGGATCGAGCCCCACATCGGGCTCCTTGCTCGGCGGGGAGCCTGCTTCCTCCTCTCTCTCTGCCTGCCTGTGCTCGCTCTTTTGCTCTCTCTCTGACAAATAAATAAAATCCTTAACAAAAAAAGAATGAGCAGAGCGCTTGAACGTCTTCCAGGACGTCCAGACAGCGGACAGGTACGTGAAGACACGCTCAGCATCACTGAGCAGCGCGGCAGGGACCGCGCACCCTGTCGGACCGGCTCAGACCACGGCACAGGAAATGCGGAGTGTGGCGAGGTGCGGACCAAGGGCAGCCTCGTGCACTGCCGGCGGGAAGGCGAGCTGGGGCAGCCGCTCCGGGCAGCAGTGTGGAGGGTCCTCCGCTGAAAATGGAGCCGCCCTATAACCCAGCGATCCCACTGCTGGTGTCTGCCCAAAGGAAGCGGAATCAGGACACGGAAACGGTCCCGGCAGCCCCACGCTCCCTGCGGCGTGTTCACCAGAGCACACGGCCGAAGCGTCCGTGAGCGGTGGGCGGCCGGGGGAGATGCGGTACATACATATATACAGTGAAGAAAGAAGGAAATCCTGCCGTTTGTGACAACATGGGTGCACTTGGAGGGTGTGATGCTGGGTGAAACAAGACAGACAAATACCGTGTGGTGTCACTCCATCATGGAATCGAAAGACCTCAGATCCAAAGACCCAGACAGCAGGATGCTGGTCGCCAGGGGCCGGGGCTGGGGGAAGTGGGGGAGGTGTTGTTTGAAGGTACAGACTTTCAGTTATCGGATGGGTTCCAGGGACCTGACGTCCAGTGTGATGATTACAGTTACCGATGCTGTATCACATGCTTGAAAGATTCAAGGACGTGGGTCTTCAATGTCCTCATCGCAAGAAAGAGATGGTAGTTACGAGAGGTGTGTGTGTGGGGGGGTGGTCAGCTAGCGCTGCCGTGATGAGCATTTCAGGATGTACACATGTGCGAAACCGTCACTCGGGACACCGGGACCTAACACATGGCCCTGTGTAATTATGTCTCAGTACAGCGGAAGACAGGGAAATTCAGATACGCTGCCCGTCGCTGATCACAGCACAGGGGATCCAGGGAGTCATGCTGCAAGACGTGCTGTGCTGACGGTCGGGGACCCCACTCACCATGGGCAGCACTAAGCGGTGCACAGGGTTGCATTAGATCTGAAGCCAATAGAACACGGTATGTCAGCTGCACTCCAGTTTAAGAAATGGACACAGTCAAGAGGCAGTAAGTAAAAAAAAATAATAATAATAAATAAATGAAGTTTACGAGGCCAATTCCGAGTGACAATGCCAGTGGGAGGCCAAGTTCATGTGTCAATCATCTGTCCTTCAAGAATCTCATGGTGCAGATGAGAAAGCGAGCCCTGCAGACATCCAGAGACGGGCCGAACCTCAGCTACCTGCAGAGCACACGTCCTGGGGCCCCGTCCTCTGCGTCATACCGCACCAGATGGGCCTTGATTTTGTTCCTTGCATCCCTGTGGGCTGCGATCTGGTCATGAGAGGTGGGCAAAGGGCTCACCGTTGGATGGGATCCCTCCTAGTAATGCCTGTATTACACGAGAAAACAGCATTTCCTCAAATCCAGAGTTTTTGTATTTGAAAATGTAGGTAAGGCTGTGCCCCTACACCAGGGGAAGGAGCAAGGTATGAGAAATTCTAGGACACTCTTAGGAAATTTCGTACGTTATCCCTTCAGCTCAACAACTATTTATGAGATACCAGCTGTGTGGCTGACCCCGCATTGCGCACTGGGAAGACGTCCGCTCAACTAAGTAAAACAAGTGACAGCCTCGGGGGGATGCGATCAAATCAGGAGGTTTACGTAAATGCACAAACCAGCAACTCTACCGTAAACCATCACCAATTAACAAACTTGCTGTTTTTTCCTTGACTGCTGGGAACCTGTAAAAATAATGTGCGTTTCCGGTTCAAATGTCAGTCCAGCCCCCACCCCGCTGTGTTCCCATTTGTTAGGGTGACAAGACAATGTCACACCCTTCCCAAGCCCTGCGACCACGGCGGGTGGGAGAGCCCCGCACTTGCTCACGACACGGCCATGCGGAGGAGTATGGACCCAGCCAGGCTCACGCCAACTCCCCTCATCCTCACGACCGCTGCTAATCTCACCTGGGTGCGTACCAGTAGGATATTTCACGGCTGAGTCAGAAAACGGGCCGTGGCCTCCGTGCAGCCGTGTGACTGGGGGAGTAGGTGACAGTGGTCACCTATAGTGAGTGTGCCAGGCACTTGGCTTCACGTAAGCTATTTCTAATGATTTATCACAATAGTAACCCCAACCGCCCCCCAACAGAGGTTGTGTTATCCCCACGTAGGGACAAGGCAGCGGAGCGGTTTCCGCATTCTGCCCCCGGCGAGGCAGAACCCAGTGACGCGTGCAGGAGCTGCTGCGGTGGGGGGAGGCTCGCTCGGGGGACAAGCCCGTCCCACAAACGTTTCTGAGCCACGCTCGCTTGCCCAGGAGGGCCGGTGGTTTGGCGCAAGCACGCGGTGTGGTATCCAAGGGCTCGCTGAGTCATCGTCACGGGACCTCCACCAGCCGGCCCTCCCGGAGCCCTGGTCACAGTGTCTGGGGCCGGAGCTGGCGTGTGCCGTTCCCAGCCAGCCTGGTCACACCTCCACACGGCAGCTGTCGTGTTTGACCAGCCCTGTGGCACCGCCTCACCCCTCCTGCTCCAACCCTGCTACCCGTCTAGTTCGTCCTACAAGCTAGATCTCTGAGATGTCGGGCGTTCATGGGAAGTTGTGTCAGTTAGGTTCGTCTTTTGGAGTCTGAGGCTGTGATGGCACCAGAGGCCACCAGAAGCCTGGCCTTGCCCGACAGCCCAAGGACTGCAGCGGCTAAGTATTCACCCTTCTTAGTCCTCCTCAGAACCCCTGGTTCCAGGCTGTAATCTCCCGGCGAAAACTCACTTGTTTACCCATTTCAGATTTGAAACTTAAAAACCAAGACACACATTAAGATGTGCTACGGTCACACTGCTGGTGGCCCGTTGTGTCAGAGCCTGGTAAAGGCCACAGGATATGCTCCGGGGACACCCAGGAGCCCCCGTCCTGTGTGGGAGCAGCATTCACAGACTCCCGGGGCGACCCCAGCCTTCCGGATGGAAGCCTTGGGATGTGCCGCCGACAGTGTCCCAGCCACAAGGGAACAGACGTCAGGAGGCAGCTATCACAACAACCCGCTCTTCGAAACACTCCTTTCACCAACAATATCAACCCCACACCCAGTGCACCCCACACGTCACCAACACCGCCTTGTAGTGACCCACATATTGTGGTCTGTCATCTTGGTTTTGGCCACAATCCGCGTCCCTTATAAGTTTTAGAAGTAAAGAAATGTGCTCTCTGGGAAGGGTAGGGGGGGCGCTTGTAAGGGCTTGTCGGCCCCTGAACGCAGACCCCACAAATACACGAGGCCCCATGGCTCAGCCTCAGGCCAGACCTCAGAACAAGAAAGGCAGATGCTCTCCCCAACTCTTGGACCTTGGGGAGCTGTGCACAGAGTGAGCCCAAGAGTGCAGTGACCAGCGGTGGCTCTCCTCCCATTTCTTCTCTCTCCTTTCATCCTCCACTGGCCACTGCCAGATCTGGGTGTAGAGTGTGTGGTGCTCCCGACCGCTGCCTCTTAGCTGGGTGTGCTTCGTGCAAGGCAAGGACACACATGATTGTGCAGAAGCCGCTGAGCAAACTGCAGGAACCCCCTTTTGAGTCTACTACTGCTCACGCCCAGCTTCGCCCTGCGGGCTCCTCAGCAGGGGGGCCTTTCGTCTTTACAGTCACTGGCCCTTTGAGATCACAGCTGAGCTGTGGCCTCTCAGAGCAATGAGGGTGTGCTTCTCTCTGTACTTTTGTAAACAGTCTCGGAAGGTTCATGAACCCCACCCTCCTGACTCAGCCCCATCTTCGGGCACCCGAGGTCCTGGGCTTTTCAGGACCTCCTTGGACAGTGACTAGGAGTAAATTTGTCTCAAATACTGTTTTCTGGCCCCCTTCAAATGCTAATGCAATCCCCAAATTCTCACACGTGAGCCATAAGTAATATGACCTTGAATTTCTAAGTCCAAGAAAGTAGATGATGTGATTTTGTTGAAATTTGTCATCAAACAAGTACCAGCATTTCTGAGGATGGCACGAGGCTGATGGAGAGACAGACCTTTTGTGCAGTGCGCAGCAATGGCAGATGTGCTCGGCCTCACTGTTGGGATCAGGGATGAGAAAGGAGCAGGACTGCGCAGGTGGTCAGGGAACCAGCTCCATGTTGGAGATGATGCTCACAGTAACACAGCCACCTTCACACAGCCTCCGCCAGGCCCTTCCTTCTTCTGTTCTTACAGAGACATGAACACTTGGACACCCGGGGGGAAATACACTGTGCACCCCTGTACCCACTTCCTATCAGGGATGCCCAGGATGGCAGGGCACTTACAGGCTGAGAAACCAGTGGCTTGCGAGATGCCCTCCCCTAGGCACATCAGTCCCTCCCCCGGGAAAGTAGGGAAGCCAGCCAGGGGCAGGAGAACAGGTGCCTGGGGCCCCGGGGGTGGGAGCTCAGGAGCGCAGACCATGCAGTCGTGGTCGCTATCACGAGGGCATGGTCCTCTGGTCAGAAAGCTGCTAGAGATGCATGGGAGCGTGAGGGAGTGACCACGAAAGGGCCTGCATGTGCAGGAGACCTGCCAGCAGGGGCGGCGAGCAGTGTGGGGTCCGCAGGTGGGGGTGCGGACTGCAGGGGGCGAGGGAGAAGGGCATGAGAGCAGGGGTGTCGCACGTGCAGGAGGGCAGGGTTCAGAGCATGGTTAAGAAGCAGGGGGGCCCCGTTGCCCAGGGGAGCAGGGTCCAACACTCTGATGTGGAACATCTCGGGCAGGAAGCCATAGGCAGCCCCAACTCTGTTCATCTTCCTGGTTGGGGAGGCAGATTCAAGAGAGCGTCTGTGGGGAGACAAGTGGGTGGGACAGAGACCCTGGCTGCCTGGAGGGGGTCAGGGGCTGGCAGGAGAGGAGGGCCTTGCAGGGAGGTCCTGATTCCCCTTCCTGCTCTTGCCTCTGCATTGGGCCAGAGATGTTTCTGGCAGTTTTCTGGGAGGACCCACCTCCTGGTATTACAGAGAAAATCTTCAGTGGTGTGAACCCAATCCCAGCCGTGCACATCTGCAAAGGGCCCAGGACAGGTGTGTGCAAGCCAGCAGCAGAGCACGTGGGCGAGAGCCGGGCCTGGGCCATCAGGTTCCGGGTGCTGCCCACTGGCCAGCCCAGCTGACCCCTGGATGCAGTCTGTAGTGGGCTCTGCCCATCCCCAATGTGGTCTGTAAATGTCACTGCCGGTTCTTCCGCACAGGATTGATGAAGAGAGATCGGGGACAACTGCTGGGCCCACTGAGGACAACTTGTGACCCCTTGGTGGACGACACAGTCATGGTGGGCTCTGACGCTGGTTTCCAGTTCTACTTCCCTCTGTGCCTGCTGGAGCCCCCTGGCCTCCGTGACCCTGGCCTCTGCACCTCCTGCTGCAACCACAAGGTCTTCGTGAGGACCCCACGCCATCCTGGGCACACAGACAACCCTCCATGAGCCCCATCTGTCCACTGTGCGGCTTGCTCATTTCCTGGGGCTGGTGCACCGACACAGGCTGCCTTCCAGCACGAAGTACCGGCCATCGATTCCTTTCTACCTACTAAACGATGCTCAATAAGTCAAATGGACGCCAGCTGTTCTGCACCAATGGTGCCTGGGGACTATGCGGCCCATTCCAGCTCTCTCTGCGGCACCCAGAGGGGCGCGTCTGGGTCCGTGTTCTCTGGGAGAGGAGCCACTTCCAGACGGGGTCCAAAGGGAAAGCAGGTCTCCCGGCCCTGGCACAGACCTGGTGCTGCTGTGTCTCCAAAAGCACCCTTCAGTTTAACCATCTTGGGCTCCACATCTCTGACCAAGCGGGGAACAGGCTGGGCACTGGGCAGTGTAAGAGGAGCGGACTTGAGCCCCAGCGCCTCTCATCGGCTGGCGCCTCCTCCTGAGTCCACCTCCGGCGCGGTGAGCCACCAGAGGACATCTACTGTGCGGCATTGCAGAGTGTGCACACACGTGCCCACCGCCCAGGAAGCAGGTGTCTGCAGACTTCTAGACCTACTGTGTGCCACTGCAGAGCATGCACACATGTGCACACAGCCCCAAATGGTAAGCACTAGGTTGATTCAGTAGAGTTTGGATATCAAGGCCTACTTATTTACTTACTTTCTTTAAGAAATCTGCATCATATGCTTCCACTGAGCCTGACGTATTGGTGGGTGTGCTCAGCAGAGTAGGGGCCCCAAAGCGCCCCATCCTAATGCCCGGGACCACGAGTGCGTGAGTGCATTACGAGATCATGGCCGGGGGCTAAGTGCAGGTGGATGGAGGGCGCCAACCAGCTGGCCTGGAGGCATGCATGGGGTGGGCTCAGGTGACAACAAGGCACTTGGAAGGGGAAGAGGGCAAGAGCAGGGTGGGCGTCAGATGGAGGCCACAGATGAAGGCAGGGGGGTGGCCCACAGAGGCTGCAAAGGGCAAAGAAGTAGCTTCTTCCTGCGACCCTCTAGGAGGACGCAGCCCGGGGTGGGGGGGGCCCTTCCAGAATTCCAGCCTGAAGAACGGTAGGTTCTATACTGTTTTCAGCCTCGTTGGCGGTCACGTGTCACAGTAGCAGCAGGAAACTAACACACAGCCGGTTTACCCACTGGTCCAGCCGCCATCTCGCTCAAAAAGAAACAGATGCAGCGTGGCTCTGGACCCGGAGAGACAAGCATGCAGGCGTCGTCATGCTTACACACGCGCATACTCCGTGCAGGGTGCTGTCTGCTGTCTGGGTAGAAGGGAGGCGTTAGTGCGGAAGGAGCGAGGACAGCGTGAGAACAGGGCCGTCTGTCCCTTCTGTGCGGCGGCTGAAGGCAGGTCCCTGGAGATGGAGCCGTGGAACTGTCCCTCTGCCGGACGCTGGGGCTGGTGACCCCTCCACTGTCCGCAGGGGAGAGAGTGGCCGCACCACGTTCCTCTTCCCACACTCCCACTGGGGGTCAGCACAAGGGGCCGCGTGCCCTCCCAGCGGCCAGTGCAGCTCCCTCGTACAGGGAAGCGGGTCCCTTCTGCCACCCAGTGCACGGGGACTCTCCCCAGGACTGGCTGTGGCCACAGCCACGCTAGAGTCCCACACCTCACCCACAGTTTTAATGGCTTCGTATTATTTGCTAGATGAGGCAACGCCAATCTGGGGCTTCGTGGAAAACATCAACATTGTCATCAGGAAATGTGCCCATCACACTTCCAATTTTATTTTTATTTTTACAATTTAAGTTCAATCAATTAACATATGATATATTATTGGTTTAGAGGTACAGGCCCATGATTCGTCGGTCTTATATAACACCCAGTGCTCGTTAATCACATGCCCTCCTTAATGTCCATCACCCAGTTACCCCATCCCCCCACCCCAACCCCTCCAGCAACCCTCAGTTTGTTTACTAAGATTAGGATTTGTCTCCCTCTCTGGTTTTGTCTTGTTTCATTTATTTTTCCCTCTTTTCCCCTATGACCCTCTGCCTTGTTTCTCAAATTCCTCATATCAGGGAGATCATATGATAATTGTCTTTCTCTGATTGACTTATTTCGCTCAGCATGATACCCTCTAGTTCCACCCACATCATTGCAATTGGCAAGATTTCATTTCTTTTGATGGCTGCATAGTATTCCGTTGTGTATATATACCACATCTTCTTTTTTTTTTTTTTAAGATTTTATTTATTTGTCAGAGAGAGAGAGAGAGAGAGAGAGAGCACAGGCAGAGTGTGAGGCAGAGGGAGAAGCAGGCTCCCTGCCGAGCAAGGAGCCCGATGTGGGACTCAATCCCAGGACGCTGGGATCATGACCTGAGCCGAAGGCAGCCGCTTAACCAACTGAGCCACCCAGGCATCCCTATACCACATCTTCTTTATCCATTCATCTGTTGATGGACATCTAGGCTCTTTCCATAGTTTGGCTATTGTGGACATTGCTGCTATAAACATTCAGTGCACGTGCCCCTTTGGATCACTACATTTGTATCTTTAGGGTAAATACCCAGTAGCGCAATTGCTGGGTCATAGGGTAGCTCTATTTTCAACTTTTTGAGGAACCTCCACGCTGTTTTCCAGAGTGGCAGCACCAGCTTGCATTCCCACCAACAGTGTAGGAGGGTTCCCCTTTCTCCACATCCTCGCCAGCATCTGTCGTTTCCTGACTTGTTAATTTTAGCCATTCTGACTGGGGTGAGGTGGGATCTCACTGTGGGTTTGATTTGTATTTCCCTGACAACCCATGATGTGGAACATCTTTTCACGAGTCTGTTGCCCATACACTTCCAACTTTCATTTTTCACATCACATGTGGAACGTGAACAACGTGGCCTGGGCGGGGCTCTGAGGTGACAGGCCTGCCTTCCTGTAGCAGGTGCCAAACCGGCCAGTGGCGCTTCCAGAGCCTCCCGCGGGCCCTGTCTTTGGACTCCTGTCAGCACTCCCCTCCCCAACTCTGCTAATAAGACTTCTGGATGTCGCTGGACTGTTCCAGGACATTCCACCTAGAAAACGCTGGCAAGCCTGCTGGCACTGAGGAAGACAACGCTCCTCACTGTGTGTGTCGGCCCCTATTCTGCATCCGGAGAACCTACTTATTATGGGGTCTGTCCACCTAAAAACCTTCCAGACCCTTGTCCTGCAGGAACCTGAGTCCCTGACTCCACTCAGTCCTCACTGCACAGAACTCAGACTCTGACCGCCAGGCTCGTGAGTTTCGGTGGCGACCGCGGACATGGGTCCGGTTTCCACTCTTTGGGGTCCATCTGACTGGCCACACCCCCCAATGGCGCCGGGGTGTTCTGGCACCCACAGTCCGGCTGGCACCCGCCCCCAGCTTCCTCCTCCGTGGGAGGGGCTGCCTGGCCGACCCGGGGGCCGGCGGGCCTGAGGAGGAGGACGCGGCGCCCGCACCCCGGCGGCCACCCCGGAAGGTGGCAGATGCCCACTGCTGCCCGCGCAGACGCCTCCTCCTGCTATCAAGGGCTGGGCCCGTGCAGGAGGCGGAAACTCCCGCCTAGGCCAGTGTACTTAACCTTTCCTGCTTGTTGACGTAGGAGCAGAGCCAGTCTGTCCACACAGAGGGCCGAGCACCAGAGGGAGGGCACCGCGCCCGCGTCAGCTCCAAACTCAGCAGGCACCTGTCGCGCTCACCTCTGACATCCTGCGCCACTGAAAATGTCCCCAGCAGCCACACCCTGGGGCCGCAGAGTGCAAGCCCTTCGTGTGGGACCTGGAATTCTCCACGTCTCCTACCTGCCAACACCTGTGTTGTAGAATAACAGATTGTTGAAGCAAAAGCAACAATGTATCACAGGGTAGGATAGACACCTCGATCGAGGACGCTAGAGCAAACATGGGGAGGGAAACAAGGAAGTCACTGGCAAGCCCACAGAGGAGGCTCAGGCGGGCTGGGGGCTGGGTCGGGGGCTCCAGCCAACTCCCTAGGACTGGTCCTGGCAACCTCGCGGCTGTGACGCGGAGGCCTTCCTGCACGGTGTCCGAATCCTGACTGACGCCCAGGCCGCTGCCCAGCACAAGCGGACCAGAGCTTCTCCTATGAAGCTCCAGGTGGGCGGCCTGCCTCAGGCTAGGGGTTTGCACACCGCGAAGGGTGGAAGACACCATCCTGTCCCCTCAGGCCCGGCCACCTACACAGACGTCTACATGCCAGTGGGTGCTCACGGATGGGGGTCAGGTCACCACCCCTTCATCGCCCTCTGCGCCTGCCTTACTTGTCACACATTAGGTATGAATGTGGCCCAGAGGCTCCGTCCTGTCTGGACCGCTGGCCCCAGGTCTAGACCCATGGGGTATCTGGATCAAGGTGTGCTGGGGGTGCAGATGCACCTCCCACGCGGAGTTCGTGTAGAGTGTAAAATCTTCCCCGTCACTTACATGTTGATCACACAGATAAAGTCTTCATTATGTCAGGTTACATACATGTATTGTGAAAAATAACTTACACTAGTTTCTTTATACTTAAAAAAAATTAACATATAATGTATTATTAGCCCCAAGGGTACAGGTCCATGAATCGTCAGGCTTACACGCTGCACAGTGCTCACCATAGCACATACCCTCCCCAATGTCCATCACCCACCACTCTCTCCCTGACCCCCTCCCCCCAGAAACCCTCAGTTTGTTTTGTGAGATTAAGAGTCTCTTATGGTTTGTCTCCCTCCCGATCCCATCTTGTTTCATTTTTTTCTTCCTTACCGCACAATCTCCCCACCCCGTCCTGCCTTTCAACTTCCTCATATCAGGGAGATCTTATGATAATTGTCTTTCTCTGATTGACTTTTTTCGCTCAGCATAATACCCTCTAGTTCCATCCACATATCACAAATGGCAAGATTTCATTTCTTTTGATGGCTGCATAGTATTCCATTGTGTATATATACCACATCTTCCTTATCCATTCATCTGTTGATGGACATCTAGGTTCTCTCCACAGTTTGGCTCTTGTGGATATTGCTGCTATAAACATTGGGGGTACAGGTGCCCCTTTGGATCACTACATTTGTATCTGTAGGGTAAATACCCAGTAGTGCAATTGTGGGGTCGGAGGGTATCTCTACTTTCAACTTTTTGAGGAACCTCCATGATCTTTTCCAGAGTGGCTGCACCAGCTTGCATTCCCACCAACAGTGTAGGAGGGTTCCCCTTTCTCCGCATCCTTGCCAGCATCTGTCATTTCCTGACTTGTTAATTTTAGCCATTCTGACTGGTGTGAGGTGGTATCTCATTGTGGTTTTGATTTGTATTTCCCTGATGCAGAGTGATGTGGAGCACTTTTTCATGTGTCTGTTGGCCATCTGGATGTCTTCTTTGCAGAAATGTCTGTTCATGTCCTCTGCCCATTTCTTGATTGGGTTATTTGTTCTTTGGGTGTTCAGTTTGCTAAGCTCGTTATAGATTTTGGACACTAGCCCTTTATCTGATATGTTGTTTGTGAATATTGTCTCCCATTCTGTCAGTTGTCTTTTGGTTTTGTTGACTGTTTCCTTTGCTGTGCAAAAGATTTTGATGTTGAGGAAGTCCCAATAGTTCATTTTTGTCCTTGCTTCCCTTGCCTTTGGTGATATTCCTAGAAAGAGGTTGCTGTCTGTGTTCTCCTCAAGGGTTTTGATGGATTCCTTTCTCACATTGAGGTCCTTCATCCATTTTGAGCCTATTTTTGTGTGTGGTGTAAGGAAGTGGTCCAGTTTCATTCTTCTGTTTGTGCACAATGAAAGGATGGAATATGACTGTAAAGGTGAAAATTAAAAAAGACTCTAAAAAAGGAATTGATAAGTAGTTGGCTGAAAAAAGAAAATAAAAAAAACAGGAAAGAATGTGATCAGGATGGAAACTAGAACAAAGCCATGTGCTAGATTTAGGGTGTATTTTGATGTATTAGAAGATATTGTATCCCAAATTTTTCAAGAAAAAAAAAACCTGTATGTATACAAAAAATAATGTTAAATACAATGAAAGGATAAAATATGACTATAACAATGAAAATTTTATTTCAGGTATTGATAAGATAAAATAGTTAAAAATGTTAAAATAGGAAAGAGGAAAAAATTTTAAACGTAGAATAAGAAAAAAATAAAATAAAAAAAAAAATTAACTTTGCAAGACTAAAGGATCATGGGGGGAAAGCCATGAATTCTATGTGCTGTATTCCCCTAACTCTGAAGTTTTGCTGTTCTCACTGATCCGTGAACTTGGTCTCCGCTGGATGTTCTTGCTGATCTCCTGGGGGAGGGGCCTGTTGCCCCGACGCTGGAGTGTCTTTGCTGGAGGCGGAATTGCACCGCCCCTGCCAGGGGCCGGGCTAAGCCATCCGCGGGGTTCGCGCTCGGAGCTTTTGTTCCCTGAGCGCTTTCCGTAGCGCTGGGGACGCCGGGAAGGAAGATGGCGGCGGCCAGATCCGGGAGCTCGGGCCGCCCCTCAGCGCGCGCTCGGCGAGAAGCCGTCAGCCCCTCCCGGCTCCCCGGCCTGGGGCCGAGCGTCTGTGTCTCTGGCGCGGCCCCGTCTGGAGCCTCCGAGCCCCGCGGCTTCCGACCTGAGCTGCAGAGATGGTATGAGTCTTGCCACACAGCTAGTTCCTGCCGAACCACAGCTGGAATCCATGTGTCCTCATGACCAGGCCAGTCCTTTTTCACCTTAATCCTCGAAAGCAAGGGGCTTGTCCTCTCCGGTGCAGGGAGCCTAGGAAACGAGGCTGGGGACCCATGGTGTCTCATTGGACCACAAGGCTTCCTGTCCCTGAGTATTGGAGGAGTCTCTGGTTTATTAAAAACATCGGAGTGATTCAGGCTTCCTGTCCATTTATAGGAAGCCCCAAGATGAGCTGCTGTGGCCCGGTTTCTGTCCCAGGCTCTGGGTGTCAGGGCTGCTCCCTCAGGGTCATGGAACAGGATTTCCATTCCTGACCTGGGGTGGACCTGCGCAGCCCCAAGGATGGACAAGTAAGGGACCAGGTCCCTCCGAGAGCCTGCGGGTGTCCACCAGAGCGGCCTCGGTCAGGCCCCTCGGCGAGCAGTCGCTGCTGGGCTTCCCCTCGTGCCTCGCAACTAGTGAGCTGCGCTGAAGAGTTCTGAGCCCTCGCCAAACTGACACCCCGACTTCTGCTGGGGGGCCAGTCGGAAAGGAGCCCGGAGTCTACCACCCAGACTTGAGAATGGTAGAGGAGCTAATCGCTCTTAATGGCTGATGGGTGCCCATTGTTTCAACAAACAAGGGGAGAGAGACTTGTTGCCCACTGCTCTCGGTTGGTTGTCCCTAACAAAGGTGGAGGTCCTGGGCCAACCCTCATAAATGTTACAGGGTTTGTTTCCTCCATCAGGGCCCGTGGTTCTTGGTCATATGCCGCTTGGAAAGATGAAGAGGTGGACTGGACAGAGTGGGGGTCAGCAAAGCGACGTTTATTGAGCGATGGCAGAGTGACGCTACAAAGCTCCCGAGGAGGGAGGGGACCCGAGGTGGTTGCCCTTTCTCTGTCCCTTTACTTTTAAAATTTTTTTTTATTTTAAATTTTTTTGTTTTTTATTTTAAAATTTTTAAAGATTTTATTTATTTATTGGACAGACAGAGATCACAGTAGGCAGAGAGGCAGGCAGAGTGAGAGGAGGAAGCAGGCTCCCCGCTGAGCAGAGAGTCCAATGTGGGGCTCGATCCCAGGACCCTGGATCATGACCTGAGCCGAAGGCAGAGGCTTAACCCACGGAGCCACCCAGGCGCCCCTGTCCCTTTACTTTCAATCCATCTTTGTCTTTAAATTCAGAATAGGCCAATGTAGGCAGCAGATGGTTGAATTAGTTTTCTCCCAGCCGTGATTCTATTAGAATGTTCGGATCTTTTATATTTAATGTAATTCTTGACACAGCTGCTCTTTGCTCTCCGTTTTCCGTTCATTCTTCATTCCTCCTTTCCTCCTCTTCCATTATGAACTAGTGGTTGGGACCTCATTTGTTGCTTCTGTTGGCTTTTCATCTGTGTTTCTTTCTGAGTAGCTTCTGGTGGTGACTCCAGCGATTTTAATACGCACCTTCACTTCATCACGGACCTCACATTCAATGAAAGAAACGCACAGCATGACCCTTTATCCTGTAGCACGTTGTGTTACTGCTGTTTCACTTCTGTGTGTCGTAAACCCCGCAGTATGTCATCATCACCGTCACGATTACTGTTCCTTCGAACAGACTTAAAAAATGACGCAAGAATAATTTTTTACCCTTACCTGTATATTGAACGTCGATGCTCTTCATTCCCCTTTGCAGATCCAGATTTCCTCTTAAATTCTTTCCCTTAAGCTTTAAGAACTTCCTTTAGCATTTCTTAAGGGCAAGTCCATTGGTGCAAAATTCTGTGAGAATTTTTTTCTCCTAAAATATCTCAATTTTTCCGTCATTTTGAAGAAATTTCCACTGGGTATAGAATTTAAGTTGCGACGGTTCTTCCTTTCTTTCTTCCTTCCGTAAGTACTTACAGAACTTCAAAGATGTCATTGCATTGTCTTATGGCTTTCACTGTTTCTGGCTGTCGTTTTATATTTGTTCCCCTGAATGTAATGGGCAGTTTTTCTCTAGCTATACTGAAGATTTATTCTTTATCTGTTTTTCAGTAATCTAATGATCATATTTCTAGGGGTGGTTTATGTTTATTCTGACTGGGATTCACTGAGTTTCTCAGATCTGTGCATTTGTGTATTTTATGTTATGGAAAATCTTGTCCATTAACTCTTCAAATATAGAAGAGATGCTCTATATTTTATTATCTCTCTTTATTTTGCCCCATTCCCTCTTGTCCTCATTCTAAAGTCCCACTAACATGTATTTTTAACAAATTTATAATTCCACACATCTTGGAATTTCTTTTATTTATTTGGAATTTATTTATTTATTTATTTGGAATTTATTTGGAATTTATTTATTTATTTCCTGTTTAATTTGGATACTTTCTAATGAAGTATCTTGAAATTAACTGGTCCTTTTTCTTCTGTATCCATTATGCTGTTAAGTCTATCTATGGAATTTTTCATTTCAGATATTATGTTCTTTATCTTCCAAAATTTTCATTCTTTTTTTTATACTTCACATTTTTCTGGTGAGAATTTTCCTTTGCTTGCATGTTCTGTCCATCTTTTCATATTTGTTTTCATAAATTGTTTTTTATTATTGTAATAGTTATTTTAAAGTCTTAATATGCTTTATTTATTTTTAAAAGATTTTATTTATTTATTTGACAGAGAGACACAAGAGAGGGAACACAAGCAGGGGGAGAGGCAGGCAGAGGGAGAAGCAGGCTTCCCACTGAGCAGGGAGCCCGATGCGGGGGTCGATTCCAGGACCCTAAGATCAGGGCCTGAGCTGAAGGCAGACGCTCAACAACTGAGTCACCCAAAGTCTTCTGCTAATTCCAACATCCAGACCCTCTGTTGACGTGCTTCTATAGACTCTTTTCTTGATCGTGTCTCTTATTTCTTGGCATATTTAGTGGTTCTCACTGTATCTTGACATTGTGGATGATACTAGAGAAACTGGAGTGTGTTATCTTCCTCTATAAAGAACTGACATTTGTTTTTCTGATAGGCAGTTAAATTAGTGGCAGATTACTTGATCTTGTGGAAAACTTGGTTTGAATCTTTGTCAAGATAAGTCTGCTTTGGTTTTCCTCTTTGGTCTTGTCTATTGTTTATATTTCTAATTTTTCTGTATATTACAATATTTTATTTTATTTTTTATTTATTTTCAGCATAACAGAGTTCATAGTTTTACACCACACCCAGTGCTCCATGCAATGCGTGCCCTCCACTATACCCACCACCAGGCTCCCCCAACCTCCCACCCCCCGCCCCTTCAAAACCCTCAGGTTGTTTTTCAGAGTCCATAGTCTCTCATGGTTCATCTCCCCCCAGTTTCCCTCCACTCCCTTCTCCTCTCCATCTCCCCATGTCTTCCATGTTATTCCTTATGCTCCGCAAATAATTGAAACCATATGATAATTGACTCTCTCTGCTTGACTTATTTCACTCAGCATCATCTCTTCCAGTCCCGTCCATGTTGCTACAAAAGTCTGGTATTCATCCTTTCTGATGGAGGCATCATACTCCATAGTGTATATGGACCACATCTTCTTTATCCATTCGTCTGTTGAAGGGCATCTTGGTTCTTTCCACAGTTTGGCGACTGTGGCCATTGCTGCTATAAACATTGGGGTACAGATGGCCCTTCTTTTCACTACATCTGTATCTTTGGGGTAAATACCCAGTAGTATATTTTGACATCTTTAAAACTTTTCTGTCTGGGGAGAGGCTGCCCCTTCCAGGGCCAGCCAACCCCTTAGAGATACTGAAAGTCTCAGCTGGAAGCACACCTTTGATATGCAAACTAAGTAGTCCCGAGCCAGACCTCCCCTATCCCCCGTGTCCCCCGCACCCCGGGAGGCAGTTCCTCTGTCTTCTTTTCAGAACAAGAGACATTCCCTATTGCTCAGAGCCTGATGGAATTATTCAAACTAGTCAGTCCTAAGCCATTTACCCTGCCCTGTCTTGCCTTTCTTTTCCACAGAAATCTTAGTAAAGGTCTTGATTTTGGTTTTCCCTTCATCCAGACCAGCTGGTGCTTCCTGGCATGGCTGTGTATGGCCTTGTGCCTCCCATTTCTGGGACCCGTGAGTGTCATAAACTTTTTCTTTACTGAGTCTCTCCTGCATGTCCTCTTGGGGCTGCACCTCACTCACCATCACATAAAGGAGCAGGGAACACCCTTAGTCCTAAAATGTGATCCCCCCAGGGGTGTCCTTTCTGGGGAAGCCATAGCATCTATCAAAGCCTTCTGACTTCAGGGAACTTGAACTCCAAACCGTCTCTAATGTGGGCAGCCCAGGGCCTCCTCAGCGACTCAGCTTTTCCAGCTGCTGATTTGGGGGGGGGGGGGGGGGGGGGGGTTCCCTAACTATACTTGTATAGTTGGGAGCCAGCCAAGACCATGGGACATGTTTTTGCACAAACTCAGGAGACGCCCATTGTGTGCCTCCCTCCCTTCTGGGATTTTCTCTTTAGTTTCCAGCCACTCCAACAGCATCAACCTCCAGATTCTATGTCCTCATCTTGGTAAAACTGTCACTTTTTGCTTGAGTCTCATGTGCCTTGGGGACCTGGGAAGTGTCTCAGGGGAGAAGTCAGATGAATGTGGCTAAAGGACATTCACTAGTTTGCTTTCCTTATTTCAAGGACTGTGTCCTTCCTGTTTCTGTCTGCTTCTGCTTGCTGCGGATGCCTTCAAACCATTGCTTTTAATATTTAATATGGAGTTTACCACTGTTATAAGCAGGAAAGTTAGTCCAATTAAAGCAATATTGCCACGGCCCAAAAGATTTTCCAAAATATTTTCCTGATGTGCAGTCGAGGTCAGAAATCCTTATAAATTGAGAAAACAGTATTTCCCCCAGTTGTTACAAAATAATTTTTGTCACCTCTACTTCCTAGTATCCCTAAGTTTTATAACAGGAATAGCTGTAATTGAGTTGACACACTCTGTACTTAAAGAGCAACAAAGCGGAGTGACCTGTTTCTCACGCACAGCTCCCTTCCCTGTGTTTACCAGATCTAGCATCATACGGAACCTGCTAGTAGTTCAGTTAGGAGTGATGAAAATAATTTTCATAGGCTTATCAAAAACAGGAAAGAGAAGTTACTTTTCCACACTTTGATATTGGAACCGACATTTACACTGAGGGAATTCTTTGGGTTTTCAATCAAATGAAAGAAAATTAAAATTAACTAATTTCAAACCCCACGTTCATCTGACCCAGAGCGAGTGTCGCTGGAGGATGGTCCAGCCAGACCCAGCAGTGGGGCTTCGAGGCGGCCCGTGATAAAGCTCGGAGCCTGGTTTGGGAATGTGACTGTTTCCACTCTCTCCCCCGTCTGTCTTTCCTTTCCTTGGCCCCTGGTTCCTCCAGGATTACTTCCAGTTTCCACATGAAGTTTCTTCTCTCTTGATTCCTGGTACAGTCGGACAGTCACCATTAAAAACAACAACAACAAAAGGAAGGAAAACACATTCCTCGGACATCAAGGAGGAAACAAAATACGCAGCAAGTCTGAGGCCAGTCAAAGCTGACACAGCTGTCCTCTCTGAAAATGCGCTCCACAACTTCAGTGGGCTGGGATGCTCAAGTCCAGCCGTGGCTCCCCCGGGACCCCGGGGTCAGTGTTTGCAAGCTGCTTGGACCCTCCATCCTGCTCCGACCCTGATGCATGGACTCTGCGGCTCAACAGACTCACAGAACCCCAGATTTGGAGGGGACAGAAGAGATGACTCAATCAGATTTGAACCGACCATCATGAGATTGTCCTTCAAAGCACCCTTGAAGGGCAGCGCTCCAGTCCCCAGCTGTGACCAGAGTTCATGGCTTCTCACCCCGGTCTGTGCTGTCGCTGGGCGGCTTCTGTGCTGAGCTAAGGCTTCCTGGCCTGCACTGAGCTCCTCCCTTCCGAACCTTGCACTCCCGGGGCCTGCTCTGTCATTGAGCTCTGCTAACATAGGGCTACCCAAGCTGCAAATACAGGCCAGGAAGAAGTGGCAATGTCTTTCCTTAAGTCAGTTTACGTCCACATCTGCGCCTCCCTCCAGTGCGGTCAGTGTCAGCGCTCAACGTCAGTGAGTATAAAGTTCCAGGCCCAAACCCGACAACCACGGGGTGGGGAGAAGTTCCCATGGGCCCATGGGAGCCAATACTCAGGGACATTCCTATTTTAGTCTGTTCACTCATGCCCAAGACCACTGGAATTCTCAGGGGCTGTGTGGGGTGCGGTCGCTTAGCAACCTCCAGGCTCCCAGGGCCTCCTGCCTTCCAAGGTGCCTTTGCGGAAGGGGGTGAGGTCGCTCACTGTGGGGCAAGTCACCTACATCCATCCCCTTCCTCCCGGAATATCTTATTCTCCTAATTCTTAAAAAGACCACTCCTCTCGGGGCACCTGGGTGGCTCAGTCTGTTAAGCGACTGCCTTTGGCTTAGGTCATGATCCCAGGGTCCTGGGATTGAGCCCCGCATCGGACTCCCTGCTCAGCGGGGAGTCGGCTTCTCCCTCTGCCTACTGCTCTGCCTACTTGTACTCTCTATCTGTCAAATAAATAAATAAAATCTTTAAAAAAAAAAAAAAGACCACTCCTCTCTCTAGCACCCCTTGAAAGTTTAATTTCTTACAAACTTTTGTAAAAGTCAGGGAGGGTCCTCGAGCCTCCTGGCAGAGCCCCCAGGCAGTGGAAGCCTCCTTGCACGCCGGCCTGACTGAGGTGGGGCGGCAGGAAGGCAAAAAGGAAGGCGAACATGGCAGGACAGAACACAAGCTTTATCTTCCACACCAAGTAAAAATGAGCCATTTTTAAAAAAACTTCCTCCCAAATATTTGAAACTTTCAGTCACGTTTGCCTCAAATGGAGTCCAATTCAGAAACCATTCCTGTTTCCTTCAATGATTCCCCCAAACAGTTTCCAGGTTTTCCATCCCTGTCTCAGCCTGCCACTGGTTGCCCCAGTCTTTCTTAAAATACCGTGTCAAGACCTCAGCACAGGGCCCCGGCGTGGTCTGGGCGAGGACGAGACCGCAGGGCCCGGCTGAGCGGTACTCTGGGCAGCGTGAGTCAATGTCCATGCCCCAGGCCCCTCGGGCAGACACCCGTCCTCCCCCTGCAGCTGCCCGCTCTCCTTCCAGTGCTTTCCCCAGCAGCTGTTCTCGGAGAGCAGGAGCGCAGGCGCGGGAAGGAGCTCTCCTCCCAGGCCACTGCACGAGGGAGAGAAGCTGCCTCCAGCCTCACTTTCCTTGGGTTTGGAGGAGTCTCAGCTGTGTGAGACCTCACCAACACGGCGAGCGAAGCTGCGGGGCGCTGGGCTTTCAGGGGCGTCAGCCGGAGAGCCGGACAGCCGCTGGCTGGGAAGTCGGCCTCGATCCCCGGTGCGTGTCTCCCGCACCTCCGGCGGGCTGCCCGAGTGGGGCAGAACAGATCAGTTTAGGCCGATTGGAGGAAAGTCAAGTACATTTAGTAGCCAAAATATGCTAAGAGAGGGTTGCTGAGGAGAACAAAATTCTCTGGAAGCTTTCTGAGAATTAATGCAGCGCCAGTTGCTGTGTGGAGCAGCTGTCACGCCCGGCCTCAGCTTGCCCTGGAGAAGCCCGACTTCCTCGACTTCCTCGGACAGACTTTCTGTGAGCTCAAGGCACCCTACCGCTGGGGCCGGGTGTGACCTCCGTGAATTACCGGTTCCGTCTCAATGAGGTTTTCAGGCCCTCGGGACTGCGGGGTCTTGAGACAATCTGAATTTCCGCCCGTTGCCGAAAGCCTCCGCTTGAATCTTCCTCCTGAGCAAGGACGATGTGATACGCTACGTGTATCTCTGTCTGACCTGATTTACGGAGAGAAGGGGAGACGAGCGGGGAGAGGGAGGAATGTATTTATCTTCATTGAGTTGAAATCTTCTTGGGGTGATTTCCACCCCCTGCCGCAGAGGAAACAATGCGCTAGGCGGCCACAGCCCACTCTTCTGATGACTTTTCCCCACAGACCAGGCCGTGCCAGGCCCCCGGGCCAGGGAACGGGTCCCCGGGCCGCGCAGCTGCCCACTCTCGCCAACCACTCCGCAGCCTGTCCCTCCTGGGTGGCACCCTGTCCTCGCCAGGCTCAGGGGTCAGGCGCCCCTGCTCAGAGCCTGCTGGCCTGGAGCCAGTGTGTCTGCACCCCATCCCCAACCTTTCTTCCTGAAGATCTCCTCCAGCGAGATTGCGTGCAGAACCCCCAACGCGGGGCTCCATCCATTCAGGACATCAGTGTCCACGGGTGGTCTCTGCCTCATCCCTTCCCGAGCAACTCAAGGGACTGGGATGCTGGCATCCAAGACCAAGAAGACATCCAAGAAGACACTCTTCTTCCTGGTGAAGGTGCGTCGGAGACAAACACAGGCCGCCCTGAGAGGTGCCTGTGGGTGGGCTAGGGCGTCTTCTCAGCCTCACCAGCCCACTTGCAATCTCGGCTCTCAACTGGGTTCTTTGTTTCTTGGGTTTTTTTTTTTTTTTCTAGACTTTCTTTAAGAGAGAGAAAGGGAAGGAGTAGTGGGGAGGGAAAGGGAGAAGGAGAAGCAGGATCCCCGCTGAGCAGGAAGCTGGATGTAGGGCTTAATCCCAGGACCCCGGGATCATGGCCTGAGCCGAAAGCAGACACTTAACCCATTGAACCCCCCAGGCGCCCCTCAACTGCGTTCTTAATCTTTGATGCACATCAGATCACTTGGGAGCTTTAAACACGGTGACGTCCAGGCCACCAGGCCACACTGGGACCGATAAGGCTGACTCCCCCGATTTAACCTTAAAAATAGGTTCGATGCCTCCTGCTTCTGTGGTTTCAGGTGTTTTCCACTGACCTTCAGTTTGTGCTGGGGCTTGGCTGTGTGTTTTGGCTCACCACTGCACGCGTGCACGTGTACACACACGCACAGCGCACCACGCACACGCATGCAAGCTCACACACGCACAAGTGAACACACAGGCGAGCACACACGCTGCGCACATGCCCATGCACACACGTGCACACACGTGCACACGTAGCGGCACACATGCACAGGCGCTGTGTCTCAGCCATCGATTCTCAACAGGCTCTATCTTAAATATTTGGGTATTAGACTTATATCTATGTAAACACCATTCACACTGAAAACTATGATTCTGTTTCCTTTCTTCTTCTTTTTCTTAAAGATTTTATTTATTTATTTGGCAGAGAGAGATCACAAGTAGGCAGAGAGGCAGGCGGGGAGTGGGGGGGAAGCAGGCTCCCTGCTGAGCAGAGAGCCCGATGCGGGGCTCGATCCCAGGACCCTGAGATCATGACCTGAGCGGAAGGCAAAGGCTGAACCCACTGAGCCACCCAGGCGCCCCTGTTTCCTTCTACACTTTTTCTTTCTCCTTAAAGTGAATAATTGCATTGGTCTTTCAAGTGTTTAACTCTCCATGCACTTATCATGAATTCTCCCCAAACTCTCCACCATGAGCACAGCAATCTCCTCAAGGGGCCCAGACACATGGGCCTGTCCGCTGTCCTGTCGTCTGGGTGTTGACCTCCTGCCCCAGCATGCCTGGTTTTGCTCAGGACCCACCCCAGGAGTCTGGCATTTCCCCCTGTGTTGTGCTGGACTTTCCTCCCTAGATCTGGTGCCTTCGTGCTTGTTCGCTCTCTCATCCCTCTGTTCCTGAGGAGCGCGTGAGAAGTCTGTGTCTAAGTCCCTCCGTGGCTAGTTAAGGGGTCTGGGTAAAGAAGCCTTGGTGCTGTGTCCCGGGAAGGTCTGGGCCTTGCTCCTGATCTGCTCAATCCAGGGCTGCTTTTGAGGCATCAGTGAGCTCATCCCCCCAGGGCAGTCCTCAGGAGCACCCCAGCCGCTCGGGAATGCCCAGTGGCACTCCTCCTGTTTCCTTGGAAGTTCTACTCTTCGCAGAAGCACAGGTGTATCTTATTTCATCCCTGTTTTTCAGCCCTTTTCCTGTTGGATTTTGAGAGTTTTTTAAAAAATTCACCTTGACCTTGCCACTGTTCTGCTGAGACTGGCATCAATACTCTTGTAGTTGCTTTTTTCTGGTTTGTTTTTCTTTTTTTCACAAAAGCTTTCCCTGCCTTCAGTGTTTCCTTTTTAAGGCATTCGGCTCTGGGGCCCCTGGGTGGCTTGGCTGGTTAAGCGTCTGTCTTGGTTGTGGCTCCAGTCATGATCATGACCTCGGGGCCCTAAGATTGAGCCCCACCGCAGGCTCCGCTCCTGTAGAGTCTGCGGGAGACCCTTTCCTCCCCCTCTCTTGGCCCCTCCCCCACTCATGTGCTAGCCCGCTCTCCCTCTAAAAATAAATGAATCTTAAAAAAAATTTTCTCTCCCTCTCCATATGCCCCTCGTGCCCTTTTGCACACATGCCCGGTTTCTCTCTCTAAAAATAAGTAGATTAATTAATTATTAAGTGAACAAATGAGCTTCAGTTTAAAAGTGGCTTCCGTGCTGTCCCGGCTTCACTCTCTACCCTTCTCTCTCCCAGGATGCAGCTCCAGCATTTTTTTTCTTTTTTTTCAGAGAGAGAGAGCATGAGCACAGGCAGACAGAGTGGCAGGCAGAAGCAGAGGGAGAAGCAGGCTCCCTGCCAAGCAAGGAGCCCCATGTGGGACTCGATCCCAGGACACTGGGATCATGACCTGAGCCGAAGGCAGCCGCTTAACCAACTGAGCCACCCAGGCGTCCCAGCATTTTCGTTTCTTGAGGTGGCCTTCCCCCCACATCGTGTCTTTTCCCTCTGGGGCTCTTTTCCTTCTTCTGTTCGTCCCAGGGTCGGGAAGCAGTGCCGGGTGCCGTCCTCCGGGTCTGGTGGCTTCGGGCTCTAAGGGGGTGCCCCTGAGGTGCGCCCGGGAAGGTGCCGTGGGCTCCTCGTGGAGCAGCTGTGGACGGTTCCCTAGGACCAGAGTCTCTTCACGGCTGTGTCACATCTTGTCTGGACGCTGAAGATCCGAAGCCGCCCTCTGGACCCCTCCCGGAAGAGCCCCTGTCCGAGCCACGGGCCAGGCCACCCACTTTCTCCGGCTCTCAGCTGCCCCCTGAGATGGGCTGGGAAGGGACTTCACGCTTCCCAGGAGCTCTTTACCTCGGTGCTGACTTTCTTGCTGCTGTCCTGGCCTCCAGCCCGGCGCTCGCCCACCAGCCCCTCTCCCTCTCGGCTCTGCTGGGCCTGAGCATCTGGTCATTGCTCCTCTGTCAGCTTCCCAGCGCCAGCGCTGTCCTTGCTCCTGCCTCCTGTCCCCTGTGTCCATGCCGATCTGCACCACATTCTCTTTCCCCTTTTCCTTCTCTCCCTCCTTCTCCTCTCTCGCTGCCTCTCGCTCCCGGGCCCCCTTCTACGCTTTGGTCAAGGCTGTGCTCCAAACTCAGGGTGGATCCCACCGTCAGTGGTCAGTGGCCACTCCCGCCGCTGGGGAGAGGGCTGGCGTGTGTGCCCCACAGCTTAGCCCCGGTCCCTCCCACCCTGCGGCGGGGCCCGTGCTGCCCACGCACTACGGGTCTCCCTGGCCGTGGCCTGACATGGCTTTGACTCCTGTCTTGTCTCTGGAGCCAGGTTCTGGCTGACTTCAGTAACGGCAAGTCTTTATTCAGCCCAAGTTGATTCTTTGCTGCAACGGTACTTGACATCCTGGTCTCAGGTTATCACACCTGCCCAGGCCCTCGTCCACAGGTTTCTGGAGCTTCTGCCCTAGCCTAAGACAAAAGCACAGTCTGTAGTCAGGATTACTGAGATCTTATTTTATTTTATAAAGATTTATTTATTTATTTTAGAGAGAGGAGGTGAGCGTGCACGTGAGTGGGGGGGTGTGGAGGGAGAGGAGAGAATCTCCAGCAGACTTCCAGTGTGCAGGGGCCTGACTTGAGGCTCGATCCCACAAGCCCGAGATCACAACCTGAGCCAAAACCAAGAGTCCAACGCTTAACCGACCGCTCCTCCCAGGTGCCCCAGAAATTGTATCTCATTTTTATTTTTTAAATTTATTTTTTGAAAAGATTTGATTTATTTATTTGTCAGAGAGAGAGAGCCCAAGCAGGGGGAGCAGCAGCCAGAGGGCGACGCAGGCTTCCCGCCCAGCAGGGAACCCGATGCGGGACTGATCCCAGGACTCTGGGATCATGACCCGAGCTGAAGGCAGACGCCTAATGGACTGAGCCACGCAGGCGCCCCTGAAACTGTATGTTAAACCACTAACCAGATCTTGGCTTGTGGTCAAGTTTATAAATGTGGGCATCCACACTTCCGTTTCTGTAGAGCTCTTCAAGGGGACTGACCAACATGCTCCCCTCTGCTGACATTCTGCGAGCCCTTTCTTAGGTGAATTCGTGCACTTCTGGGGGATGGGGACCGCGACACTTTGATCTTTGTATTTCCTGAACTTCCTTCCGGATGCCAGAGGGATTCCTACACTGAGGCCTGGAGAACCCGTGGCGCGTGCAGATCCCCAGGCCTCTTGCAGGTGACTCTGATTCTGTGTGTCCGAGGCAGGGCCCAGGGAGGTCCGTTTTAGGAAGCTTCCTAAGCACTGTGGGGCGGGGGTGCTCAGAGCACACACTGAGGAGGGAGATGGGCATGCTAGAAAGCCAGGGTCACTGGTGAATTCAGGACCTCTCTGGAAATCAGGCTCCGTGCAGTTGGCCTGTGTGTGCCTCCCTGTCCCACTGAGAACACGCGTGTGAAGTTCCCTTCATGAGGTCGACCCGGCCCCCAGAGACCTCTGGATGTGCGAGCTCAGATGAGTCTTGCTGGAGAGGAGGGCCTCGGAATGAAACTGACAAAAGACAGGTTAGCAGAAGGAAAGAAGAGTTTAATCCTGCAACCTGCAGACCACAGGAGGCCTCAGTGCCCATCAACTGAAGAAGATGAACTTCCTTTTACTTTCAGGAAGAAAAGGCCCCCATCCTGCTCAAGCATTGAGTCTGTCTGTGGTTCTCAAAATTCTGTTATTTTAGGCATCTTGGTCAGGGTCAGCCAGAACAATCACGTGACCGCAGCGGCTGAAATCACCTATCGCAATATTTGCAGAGCCAGAGGGCGCGAGGAAGGAGCCCAGGTGAGAGTAGGCCACGGGCTGAAGGTGGAAGGACCAGTCCACCGGGTCTGGGTGTCACACCTCCTTCACGACACACCTGCAGGTGCCCTCTGGACGGTAGACATGGTCGCAGAGGGCAAGCTACCCGTCAGGATTGAGACCCAGTGCTCCCTGCGCTTTACATCTGCCTTCTTCCGCATTAGCAATCCGGCTGTCCGGTAGAGGGTTGCCACACCTATCCAGCCGATCTCACGGCACCAAGCCCAGACACCATCCCCTTGAGCGCAGGACAGTGAGTGGGCCAGACTCCGGATGAGGGAAGAGCCGGGAGGCTGAGGACAGAGCATAGGCTGACACCGACCACCTCTGCCCCACCCCCCCTCCTCTCCTGGGTGGGACACGTGTGGCATTCTTCCAGGAAGCTTCCAACTGTCTTAAAGTTAATGCCTTGCTAGAGGGGTAAACAACCCTAACCCTCCAGTATCCTGTTGGTCCTCTTTAGCATATGAAAGTTCTTTTGAAACCTCCCTTTTCCTGACTGTCCCACCCAAGTATATAATCAGCCACTCCTCAAGCCCCCTGTGCAGCTGCTGCTTTGGTCCTTGGGTCCTGTCTCCTGCTTTAATAAACCACCGTTTTGCACCAAAGACATCCAAGAATTCTTTCTTGGTCCTCGGCTCCAGACTCCACCCTGCGGAATCTCACCTGCATTCCCAAACCTTACCACTCTCTCTCCCCTCGGGCCTCCAGGAGCCACGTGGCCCGGGACGTCACTTCAGCACCGGGGCTTGGAGAGCAACTTGTTGAAGCCTGTGCGGAGGAGCGAGGAACACAGCGCCCACTTTCCCCGTCCTGGAGCAGTAAGAAAAACTAAGGATAAAGAAAATCAGGAGAAAACAGATGCCCAGCACAGCTATGGAGATGCTGTGTTAACACCTTCAGAAGCTGAGAAGACAAATGTTTTAAAAGAATAATTTAGCTCATGAGGAACATTATTCATGCCCCACAAACAGAAATACAGTGCACATGAGAACCACACGTCTTCCTAATCCTCTTAAGTACCCAAGTTCTACCCCTTTAGAACTTGGTTTTCTAGGCTTCAATTTTTTTTTTTTTTTTTTTTTTTGAGAGAGAGAGCAGGTGCGGGGGAGAGGCAGAGAGAGAGAGAGAGAGAGAGAGAATCTCAAGCAGACTCCTCACTCAACAGGGAGCCCGACGTGGGGCTCAGTCCCATGACCCTGAGATCATGACCTGAGCTGAAATCAAGAGCTGAATGCTTAACTGACTGAGCCCCCCAGGCGCCCCGAGGCTTTGCTCTTGCTATGGTTCTGATACTTTGATTCCTTTCTCTCTTCTCAACTTAATGATCAGACGGCGGTGTGTAAATACACCCCTCTCTCTTCTGTTTGTTTTACTCTGAAGCGTAGCATACTTACAAGTCTCAGTCATGATGGACACTGTGTAATGACCTCCCAGAGAAAGAAACAGCAACAAATCTTCTTACATATTCCGTCTTTATGTTCGTTTTCGCCCTGTGTCTGGGGGCAGTGGCACTGGTGGGCGTGGGGCCTCCATCTCACAGCTCAGCGGCCAGAGCTGTGTAACTCTGGGCAGTTTCCTTGCCATTGAGCCTCAGTGTCCTCACATGGACCATGGGGAAGGGGCACGAACCTCAAGGGCTTGTTTGCAGGCTGAGCACGGAGCCCTGTGTCTGCGCCGCGCCGGCAGGTCTGGGGCACAGACTAGAGGTAGCGACATTTGTGCTCTAGGTTATTGTTTTGCACAAATATCTCTTCTCCATCCCCTTACGTACTCTCAGGACTGAAAGTACACTATTATGGACAGACAGTCCAGTGATTTTCAACAATGTTTTGTCAAAGGGAAAAGGGGATTTGGGTTGTCACGAGAGCTGGGAAGCGGTACCGACTTCAGCCGAAGGGCGAGGGCTGCTAACTGTCACACGGTGTGTGGCATGATCCCACACAGGAAACACGGCCCCATCCAGAATGCCAGTAACATCCCCTTTGAGAAACAAAGCCATGTCCGAGAATCCAGAAGGAAAGAAACAAGGTCTGAACAAGTCTCTCAAACATGGACATCACTATTGATATTCTATGATTACATAGTTTTCCCTCTGTCCAAATTATATAATTTTTGTTACACCTTAAAACCATAATTTCTTTTTTTTTAATAGATTTTTATTTTTATTTATTTATTTATTTTTTTAAAGATTTTATTTAGTTATTTGACAGAGATCACAAGTAGGCAGAGAGGCAGACAGAGAGAGAGGAGGAAGCAGGCTCCCTGCTGAGCAGAGAGCCCGATGTGGGGATGTGGGGATGTGGGGATGTGGGGCTCGATCCCAGGACCCTGGGATCACGACCTGAGCCGAAGGCAGAGGCTTTAACCCACTGAGCCACCCAGGCGCCCCAAAACCATAATTTCTTATTCTGTTTGAAGAAGAAAAGAAGACAGCTGGTCATCCGTTTTTGTGTTTGTGGAAAATATAAGTACTTAGAAAATAAGTTTGCTTTTTGAAAACTTAAGAGTGGGGAAGGTCCATACACACCGTACAGGTTTAATAAACTGGGGCACCCATTCTTTTTTTTTTTTTTTTAAGATTTTATTTATTTATTTGACAGACAGAGATCACAAGTAGGCAGAGAGGCAGGCAGAGAGAGAGGAGGAAGCAGGCTCCCTGCGGAGAAGAGAGCCCTAGGTGGGGCTCCATCCCAGGACCCTGGGATCATGACCTGAGTGGAAGGCAGAGGCTTTAACCCTGGGGCATCCACTCTTAAATAGTGTATTCTACAGCCATATTAAATCACATCCTGGAAGACTCTTTCACTAACATGGGAAAATATTAATGTTCTGTGGCTAAATGGAAAAACAAAGAAGGATAAAAAAAAAACAAAACAGAAAAATAGAAATCACAATTAAAACACATGCAAAGGAAACCATGACCCAGAAACCAAAGAAAAGCAAGCAACAGAGACTGCCCATGAGAGTGGCAAGACCAGATGTTAACTAAGACTCTAGAGTAGCCCTTATAAACAAGTTCTCAGAACTACCTGGAATCATAATTTACGAAGTAAAGGATGGTACGATTACAGTGCCATCAAAGAGAAGATATCCACAAAGGGCCAGAAAGTATTTTAAAAAAGGAAATTTTGAAGTTGAAACTACAGCAACTGAAATGAAACATTCACTGGAGGGTATTAGAACTGGCAGAAGGAAGTGAGCACACTTGAGGGTAGATCAGTAACGATCACGCAAGCAGAACATACAAACGACAGAGAAGGAAGAAGGAAGAGATGTGAATACGGCTTTGCAAAATTTGTGGGATAATATCGAGGGCACCAACATGCCTGTCATAGAAATAGAAGGAGAAAAGAGGAAGGGGCAAAAAGAATATTCTATGAAATAATGGCTGAAAACTTCATATGGTATTTTTCTTTCTTTGACTTATTTCACTCAGCATAATACCCTCTAGCTCCATCCACACCATTACAAATGGCACGATCTCACTTTTTATGCCTGAGTCACATCCCACTGTCTGTCTGTATCTTTATCATTTCATCAGTTAATGGACACTTGGGCGTTCCATAATTCGGCTGTTGCAGATGCTGCTGCTGTAAGCATCGGAGGGCATGTATCCCTTTGAATTAGTAGTTTTGTAGTTTTGAATAAATTCTTAGTAGTGCAATTGCTGAATCATAGGGTAGTTCCATTTTTAACTTTTTGAGGAACCTCCATACTGTTTTCCAGAGTGGTTGCACCAGCTTGCATTCCCACCAACAGTGCACAAGTTTCCCCTTTCTCCACATCCTTGCCAACGCCTATCATTTCTTGTGTTGTTGATTATAGCTCTTTTGACCCATTTGAGATAATATCTCATTGCAGTTTTGATTTGTATTTCCCTGGTGATGAGTGATATTGAACATCTTTTCATGTGTCTGTTGGCCATCTGGATGTCTTCTTTGGAAAAATATCTACTTATGTGTTCTTCCCATATTGTAATGAGATTATTCATTTTGGGGGGTGTTGAGTTTTTTTAAAGTTATCTATTTTGGACACGAACCCTTCAACAGCTCCCATTCTGTAAGTCGCCTTTACGTTTTGTGGCTTCCTTTGCTGTGCAGAAGCATCTTACTTTGATCCAGTCGCAACAGCTTATTTCTGTTTTTCTTTAAACCTTGCCTCAGGAGACATATCTGGAAAGAAGTTGCTGTGGCCAATTGCCAAAGAAGTTACTGCTTGGGGGCGCCTGGGTGGCTCTGTGGGTTAAAGCCTCTGCCTTCGGCTCAGGTCATGATCTCAGGGTCCTGAGATGGAGCCCCACATCAGGCTTCCTGCTCAGCGGGGAGCCTGCTTCCTCCTCTATCTGCCTGCCTCTCTGCCTACTTGTGATCTCTCTGTCAAATAAATAATAAAATCTTTAAAAAAAAAGTTACTGCTTGATTTCTGGGATTTTTATGGTTTCAGGTCTTGTCTTTACATCTTTCATCCATTTTGGTTTATTTCTGTGTATGATGTAAAAAAGTGGTTCAGTTTCCTTCTTTAATACGCGGCTGTCCAGTGTTCCCAACACCACTGTTGAAGATACATTCTGTTTCCCATTGGATATTTTTTTTGCTTTGTCAAAGACTAATTGACCATATAATTGTGGGTTAATTTATGGGTTTTCTATTCTGTTGTGTTGACCTATGTGTCTATTTTGTGCCTGTACCATACTGTTTTGATTGCTACAGCTTTGTAGTATAACTCGAAGTCTGGAATTGTGATGCCTCCAGTTTTTCTTTTTCAAGGTCGCTTTGGCCATGTGGGGTCTTCTGTGGTTCCATACAAGTTTTAGGATCATTTGTCCTAGCTCTGTGAAAAATGCTATTAGTATTTTGATAGGGATGGCATTACATGTGTAGGCTGCTTTGGGTAGTGCAGACATTTTAACAATATTTGTTCTTCCAGTCCATGAGCATGGAATGTCTGTCAAAAGAAACTCCAAAACAAAAATGTTACTGGGGATAGAGATATTTATTTATTTATTTTAAAAAAGATTTTATTCGTTTATTTGAGAGAGAGAGAGAGAACATGATTGAGGGGTAAGGAAGAGGGAGAAGAAGAAGCAGACTCCTGGCTGAGCACAGAGCCCCACGTGATCCCAGGACCCTGAGATCATGACTTGAGCCAAAGCCAGAGGTTCAGCCAACTGAGCCGTCCATGTGCCCCTGGAGACAGAGACATTTAAAGATTTATTTATTTATTTCAGAGAGAGAGAGAGAGCACGCACACACGTACAAGTTGGGCGGAGGGGGAAAGGGAGAGGGAGAAGCAGACTCCCCACTGAGCAGAGAGCCCCACGTGGGACTTGATTCCAGGACTCTGAGTCATGACCTGAGATGAAGGCGATGCTTAACCACCTGAGGCGCTCAGGCGCCCCATCACGTGAGGACGTCTATAACACTTAAGGCAACTGGGTCGTATTCACAGCCTACCCACAGAGCAAAGCTTGGGCCCAAATAGCTTCGCTGGTGAATTCTAAATATTTACGGAAGGATTAATACCAACTCTTCAAAAATTCTTTCAAAACGTAGAAGATGAAGGACTATATCTCAGCTTAATCTGTGAAGGCAATATTACTCTGATCCCCAAACCAGACAAAGACATCACAAGAAAACTATAGATTGATATCCCTTATGAATATGGATGTAAAAATTCTCAACAAGATAGTACTTTTTAGTAAGTGGAATACAAAAACACATAAAAAGAATTATACACAATGATCAAGTGGGATTTATTTCAAGGACAGAACTTTAGTTTAACAATTGAAAATCAATTAATGTAATAAACCATATAAATAGAATAAAAAAAGAAACTTTAAATCACATGATCATCTCAACAGATACAGAAAAATCATTTGAGAAAATTCAACACCTTCATAATAAAGATAGTGAGCAAACTATGAAAGAAGGGAAATTCTTCAACCTGGTAAAGAATCCTAAAAACGAACAAAATCCATATTAACCTTACACTTACTGGTAAAAGATTAGAGGTTTCATGCTAAGATCCAATAGAAAACAAGAACGTCCACTCTTGCCTATCCAACGTTGCACCGAGATCCTTGCCAGGACAATTAGGAAGAAAGAAGAAATCAAACTATAGAAATGATCCCTGAAAGTATAGTCTTGGAAGAAAGAAGAAATCAAAGTCACAAGTAAAATGATCTCAATTCACAGATGACATGATATTATATTTAGAAAATCTTAAGGAATCACTAAAAAACTATTAGAACTTATGAATGAATTCAGCAAGTTTGCAGAATATAAGGTAATATCAACTATATTTCTACACACATGCACAGGACAATAAAAACATGATGTTAACGTTCCATTTACAATAGGGTCAAAAATACTTAGTAATAACATGAAATTTAGAACTTATACTCTGAAAATTATAAAATGTTATCGAGGAAAATTTAATGAGATCTAAATAAATGGAAATATATCCCATGTTTACGAACTAGAAAAACAACATTGTTAAAATGGCAATAGTCTTGGGGGCACCTGGGTGGCTCAGTGGGTTAAGGCCTCTGCCTTCCATGATCCCAGGACGCTGGGATCATGACCTGAGCCGAAGGCAGCCGCTCAACCAACTGAGCCACCCAGGCATCCCAGTAAATAAAATCTTAAAAAAAAATTTTTTTTAAGTGGCAATAGTTTCCAAATTGAAAGTTTGCAATCCTTATCGGACTTTCAGCTAACGTCTTCGCAGAAGTAGACAGGATGAGTGTGAAGTACACATGAAATTGCAGAGGACTCAGAAGAGCCAAAAACAATCCTAACAAAAAACCAAGTCAGAGAATGTACATTTCCTTTTTTTTTTTTTTTTTTTAGAAAGAGATCACAGGTAGGCAGAGATGCAGGCAGAGAGAAAGAGGGGGAAGCAGGCTTCTTGCTGAGCAGAAAGCCCGATGCGGGGCTCGATCCCAGGACCCTGAGATCATGACCTGAGCCAAAGGCAGAGGCTTAACCCACTGAGCCACCCAGGCGCCCCTACATTTCCCAATTTTAAAACTTAACTTCAAAGCAGTAGTAATTGAGACAGTGTGGTCTGGCATGAGGATAGACATATAGGTCAACAGAATAAAAAGGAGAGTCAGAAATAAACCCACACAACCATGATTAACTGAGTTTTCTCCAGCATGACAAGACAGCTCTATGGAGAAAGGGTAGCCTGTACAACAGTGGTGCGGGGAGAGCTGGACAGCCACATCCAAAGTTGTGCCATCACACCCTCATCTCCCACCTTATGCTGAAGTTGACTCAAAATGGACCAAAGTCATAAACAAAGGTGCTAAAACTGTAAAACTCTTAGAATAAAATAGAGGAGTAAGTCCTCATGGCCTTGAGTAAAAAACGACAGATAATGACAAGTGTTGACAAGGACGCGGAGGAATCAGAGCCCTCATACATGGCCGTTGAGAATGGAAAATGGTGCATCTGTTTTGGAGAACAGTCTGGCTGTTCCTCAAATGATCAAACATAGGGTTACCATACGACCCAGAACTCCCACTCCTGGTACACATTAAAGAGAGGCAAACACATGTCCTCACAAAATCTTGCTCATGAGGGTTCACAAGAGCAGTATTCATAATAGCCAGAAAGTCAAAACAACGTGTCCATCAACTGACAAATGGGCAGACAAAACGTGGGATATTCATACAGCAAAATTTTATTTTGTCATAAAAAGAAATGAAGCATGGACTTATGTGTCCATGTGGATGAACTTGAAGCACATGTTAAGTTACAAGGGACCACACATTGCACGATTCCATGCATATGGAATGTCCAGACAGGGAGATCTAGACAGTAGATCCGTGGTTGGTTAGGGCTAAGGGAAGTGGGGTACAGGGAGCGATAGCTAAAAGGTTTGGCTCCTCTCCCTGGGGTGGAAGACATGTTCTAAAACTACCTGTGGTTGGGGTGCCTGGGGGGCTCAGCGGGTTAAGCCTCTGCCTTCGGCTCAGGTCATGATCTCAGGGTCCTGGGATCGAGGCCCGCATCGGACTCTCTGTGCAGCGGGGAGCCTGCTTCCCCCCACCCCCGCCTACTTGTGATCTCTCTGTGTCAAATAAATAAAATCTTTTTAAAAAAATAAAAAATAAATAAAACTTCCTGTGGAGATGCTTGGACACACTGTGAGTGTGCTAAAAGCCCCTGAAGTTTACATTCCAAGTGGGTGAATCATACTGATATGTGAATCTTAACTCAATAAAGCTATTATTTTTTAAAAACAGTATAAATGATGTGATACCATTTTATTTAAAATAATAACGATGTGTAGCTAGAAGTCTGGAAGGGCGTATAACGAAGTGTTCACTGTGCCTCTTGCCTCTCTCCGCAGGGTAATTGTACATCACTTTTATTGATCTATAATTGATCTACTCCTAATGTGTGTTGTGTTTTGTTTTCCAAGTTTTATTATTTTGCCCCAAGAACAATAGTATTTTGAACATGAAAGCAAATAAACATATTGTAGAATGGCTTCTACATTAGTTAATTAATTACCCCCAAATTCTTCAGCACATCACAGAGAGAATTTTCCCATCGTGAAATTTTTTCCTCCTTTATTTTGTTTGCCATCAGGCCACAGATCAGCCAGCAAGCACATCGAGAACTTCCTGGTTGCTTAAATGCAGAGGACGTTTTCTGCCCCCGTCTTCCTTGCTTACTCACCTGGAACGCTGCTGACCAGTCTCTCCTCCTGCACCTCCGCAGGCGGGTGGTGGGCACAATGTACCTGCTCCAACAGCACTTGCTGAATAACAAGTTTGAGCGACCACCGGTTTGGGATTTAAAAGGAAGGCATTTGGAAGACTGGAGGACAAAGTATGTATGTTATTTAGTGCTGAATCTCCTGGTTTAGAGCACAAATGCTCTCTCATGGGTGAGAAAGACGAACGTGGAGAAAAGCCATCAATATCACTCATGGCAAATGCACTTCACAGATAAGGAGATGCCGTGGAGGCAGGTTCGAGAGGGCAGAGGACTGTCTTTCCAGATACTCCCTGTTCTTCCTGGAAAGAGGCTGTGTCTAGCCAGAGTGCTCCCGCAGGTTCCCCCGTGAGGTTTCCGCATTCTCTCACCCATGCCAGCCCTCCTGTTAATGTCACTGCTGATCAATGAAATGCCCGTCTTTCTTTTCTCTTTTTAGAAGATTTTTTTTATTTACTAGAGAAAGAGAATGAGCAGGAGGGAGAGGGACAGAGAATCTGAAGCAGACTCCACGCTGAGCTCAGAGCTGGACGCAGGGCTCAATGCCACGACTGCAAAACTGTGACCGGAGCTGAAACCTAGAGTCAGAAGCTTAACAAACCAAGCCACCCAGGTGCCCCCGAAATGCCCTTCTTTCTAACACGCACCTGTCCAGACCTGGTTCTTAGCGTTGGTGGCATCATCTGACATGTCCCGTGATATTGTTCTTGTGCTGCTTTGAGCAGACGTCTTCCTTCCCTGACGACCTTGGCTCTGTCCCTGACCGTTCTGGCCTCTCCACCCCACCCACTGGTCGGCCCTTGCTGAGAAAGGTAGAGAAAGGCGCTGGTGGTGAAGGAACAGCATTTGTGCACGTCTCAGGTTGAGCCGTGGCGTGACCGCCTGAGAAGTGGGAAGGGTCCGCCGTGGGTGGAGTCCAACGAGGGAAGACGTGAGTGTGAAGGAAAAGGAGCCAGATCAGGACGGGCTCTGGGTGCCCCCCTGATAGGACGGGTGCCCTTTTAGACGTGGAGATGCCGGAGCTCGCCCGCTCCCTCCACGCACGCACAGGAAGCGCCATGTAAGGGCACAGAGAGAAGGGGCCTCTCCAGGCACCAACCCTGGGACCTCATCACGGACTTCCAGCCTCCAGAACGGCGAGGGAAGGAAACGCTGGTTGTCCAAGCTGCGCGCCCGAGGTGTGTCGTCAAGGCCACCAAGCAGACTTGCACAAACCTCATTGCCTTACTGGGAGCCCTGCTACACACCTCAAGCTGACCCCAACCCGTGCAGACTCTTGGCTCCCCCTGAAGTCTATTTCTCACCCACTTCTCTGCTTTTCAGTAAGTACTGTGACCAGCCAATCCATTCCTTGAGCCAAAATGCCCAGACCCACTCGGGTTTTCTCCTTCCTCTCTGGCTGCCGCTGGTTTACGTTAGCAAGTTCAGTGCTCTCTGTTTTCAGGATATAGCCTGAACCCACTCCCATTTCCCAGAGCCTGACTCTGATCACTCCTCTTTAACCTACTACTGCGACCCCCTCCCCATGGTTCACTTTCCTTATTTCTGCTTTTGTTCTCTACGTGGTCTACACGGCAGCAAAGTGATCTTCACTTCGCACACCACAGGACATCACGTTGCTGTTCAAAACCTCTGACGGGTTCCACTCTACAGAGAGGAGATCCAGGCCTGGGGCCCCTGTGCACCCCCACCTCGCCTCGGACACTCCCTGCCCCCACTCGGTCCCACTCTGTTCTTCCGCGCAGCAGGGGCTGGTCCAGCCTCAGAGCATCTGGCGTGCCTGGGTGAATTCCAGGAGGCCTGCTCTTGCCAGTGGCTGCATCTCCTTGTGGAGGCCCCCTCCATCTGAAGGACACCCCATATGTCCAGGTCCATTCACCACATGCCCCATGGCAGGCCAAAGAAAACCCACAAAGATGTCCTCCTCTGAATTCCCGGAACCCCTGCATATGTCCTTGTAAGTTGCAAAGGGTGATTTCAACAGCAGGTGGGTTAAAGGCCGCTCACAGCTGACTTCAAAATGGAGAGATTAGGGCCCCTGGGTGGCTCAGTGGGTTAAAGCCTCTGCCTTCGGCTCAGGTCATGATCTCGGGGTCCTGGGATCAAGCCCCGAATAGGGCTCTCTGCTCAGCGGGGAGCCTGCTTCCTCCTCTCTCTCTGCCTTCTTGTGATCTCTGTCTCTCAGATAAATAAATAAAATCCTTAAAAAAAATTTAAAAAAAGGAAAGATTATTTGGGATTACTTTGGATAAGGGTCCTCAGAAATGGAAGAGAGAGGCAGGACAGTCACTGCGGGGGGGTGGGGTGGGAGGGGGTCAGAAAGACTCAGTCCCCCACTGTGGGCTGGCCTGCGAGGTAGAGGAAGGAGCCACGGCAGCTGTGTGGGTGGGGCCCACCTGACCGGGAAGAGGAGAGAACAGCTTCTCCCTTAGGGCCTCCAGGAAGGCCACCCTGATTGTTACCCCGGGAGGTCCGTGTCAGACTTCTGAGCTCCGGAACTGTGTAAGTGTGTGTTGTTGAGCCACGAGGCTTGTGAAGACTTGGTGCAACGGTGCAAGGAAAATAACACACCCGCACCCTGCTTCCCGCTCGGGGCGCCTCACCACGGGGGCCCCTCACCGCCGGGCGGGAGCTCGTGCATGGGGCTCTGCCGTCTCCCTGCTCCGACCCCGCGCAGACGGGAGCCCCGGCGGTCTTGCTCACCCCGGTTCCCCCGGGTGGACCCGCCGTGTTGAACAGAGATCTGTGGGTAAGGAAGAGAAAAGGCAAACAGATACGTGGGGGGCAGCCCGGCGCGCCCACGCGTGTGACAGGCACTAGAGCAGACAGTGGGACGGGGGAGTGGGGGCACCGCAGCGCATTGTCCCTCCTGGAGAGGCGGGGGTGGGCCCTCTTGGCCGCCAGCGCTGCCGCCCCAGGAATCCTCGGGGACCCGGGTTCCCTGATTCCCTCCATCCTCACGGGGCGGCTTCATCCTCCCAGTCCCAAGGGCCCTTCTGAGGAAAAAGTCCAGAAACTGCCACACAACCCGGCGGGCCCCCGCGTCAGGGAGGTGAAAAGGCCCCGTGCAAGCACCACAGGCCGTGCTGATTCTCTGCTTTGGGCTTTTCTTTGTTTTCCATGAGTGGTGACAACTCTGCGCTGCTCTTGTCGTGGGGAAAATCCGTGAAAAGCATTTCAGGGTAAGGGAGGGAGTGTCATAGCCAAGGGCGTGCTGTCCTGACGCCTGAATCGTGGGGAGGGGACCAGTGGGGGGGGGGGTATTTCCAGATTCACCGCAAAGACCAGCTCTTCTCTCCCAGCGTCCAGAATGTTTAGGCTTTGATCTCCTGTGACTTGGAGTTGATTCTCGTCACCAAATGACAGACTCTAAAGGAACAAAACGTGCAGCCCGGCTGGGGGGACAGATGAGGCCAGAGAGTAAATACCGGGGTCTTTTTATTTGTTTATTTGACAGAGAGACACAGGGAGAGAGGCAACAGGAGCAGGGGCAGAGGCAGAGGAGGAAGCAGGCCCCCCGCTGAGCAGGGAGCCCGATGCGGGGCTCGATCCCGGGACCCTGGGACCAGGACCTGAGTCGGAGGCAGCTGCTTAACGACTGAGCCCTCCAGGCGCCCCGGTATACCGGGGTCTTGAACATGCCCAGCCCGCGGCCCCCCGCCCGGGACGTGAGCGATGTGCGCTGGGCCTGCCCCGGGAGCTCCGGAGAACTGGGCGCCTGACTGCGTCGCCGGCAGCTTCTGGTGACAGTCAGGCCCCGCGCCGCGTCGCGCTAGCCTCGGGGTCGGCGCGGCGGTAGTTCGACTCCCTCCGACCGGGTTCTCGGCCCCGCCCGAGCCCGGGGCAGCGGCGCCAAGAGGCCGCAGGCTCCGAGGCGCACCGAGTCCCGCGGGCGGACGTCCTGCCGCGCCCCGAGCCCAGGACCGTGAAGCTCCTCGGCTTTCCTGCAAGTCGGGGGGCTGGAGGAGCTCGTGCCGGGGACGAGCAGGCGGCAGCGCCGCGCGCTGGGCCACTCCCGTCGCCGTCGCGGGGCGGGAAGCTTCTCCCGAGAAGCAGTGACCTGGGTTTGCTCGCGAAGACTGACCGCGGCGTCGGTGCGGTCCCGTCGCGCCCGCCCAGGGAGAGCGCAGGAAAGGCCCGGCCCCCTCAGGAGGGGTTGGGCCGGAGAAGTCCCGGCCTGTCTGGAGGCCCGCCCAGCGCCGGTCTGTGGGCCGCCCCCACTGGCCGCAGTCCTGGCGGGTTATGGAAGGGGCAGGAGAAGACAGCAAGACGGCGTCCTGGCCCCACAACACAGGTAACAGCTCCCCTCGGATGATCGCCCCGCTCCGGGGTGCGGCCAAGAAGCTGAAGCAACGCGGCGGGCGCAGCCCCTAAAGAACGCGCCGAAGTGTTTCCTGTGTCACCCCTGCCCCAGACCTGCACATCTCAGTGCCAAGAGGACCCCCTCAGGGGAGCCCCCCACAGAAGAGCAGGAAGACCTGGGGGCCCGCAGCCCTTGTCACTGCCAAGGACCCCACAGTCGTGGCTACATAGGCTCCCACTGCCGTGGACAGCCAGGGCCCACACCATGTGCCCCTCAGAACTGGTCCTCCGCTCGTCCCCCAGAGATGGTACCAGTTGTGCCTTTTGCTGACCCAGGGCTGCCACCAGGCGCATGCCCAGCCATCTTGCTGTCTTGCTTCTGGGCACCTGCCTTGAACCCTGCACGCCCACGTGCCTACTAGACCCAGCAGTCCTGAGTGCCCGCCAGACCTGGCACACCGCCTCCCAGCCGCAGTCCGGTGCTGCTGTGCACCTGCCCCAGCAAGTATCCTCATTGAAGTCACTGTGCCTGGTTTGGAAGAGGCGATTTCTTCTTCCACTGTGCACACACCCACACCAAAAAGGGTACAAGGTGCACGAAAATTCAGAAAGACCAAAGAAACATGATACATTTCCAGTAACTGAGCCCAAAGAAATGGTGATCTATGAATTGCATGACAAAGAATTCAAAATAGTAGTTAAAAAAATTTTTTTTTTATTTTTAAAGATTTTATTTATTTGTTAGCGTGAGAGAGAGAGCACAGGCAGGCAGAGGCAGACGGAGAAGCAGGCTCCCCATGGAGCAAGGAGGCCGATGTGGGACTCGATCCCAGGACACTGGGATCGTGACCTGAGCTGAAGGCAGCCGCTTAACCCACTGAGCCACCCAGGCATCCCAGTAGTAGGTTTTTAAAAAAATTTTTTAAATTTATTTGAGGGGGGAGAACATGAGCAGGGGGAGGGGCAGAGGCAGAGGAGGAGGCAGGCTCCCCGCTGAGCAGAGAGCCCGATGGGGGACTCTATCCCAGGACCCTGGGATCGTGACCTGAGCCAAAGGCAGAGGCTTCACTGACTGAGCCACCCAGGTCCCCTGAGATAGAAATCATTAAAACAAATAAACAAACAAAACCCCCAAATTTCGGAGCTGAAGAAGACGATAACTGAAGAATTCAGTAGAGAGGTCCCACAGCAGATCTGATCAAGCAGAAGAAAGAGTCAGTAAAGTCTAAGACAAGCCGCTTGAAATAGTTTAATCAGAGCTGCAAGGAGAAAACAGAATGAAGAAGATGAAGAAAGCCTGCGGGGTTTACGGAACACGGTCACAGTCACCAGGACAGTAGTGCCCTCCTATTCCATGGTTTCAGTTCCCTGCGGCCGACAGTCCGGAAGCAGATGGTCCTTCTTCCGAAGCACTGTCAGCAGGTGGATCGTGTCTACGCCACGTCCCAGGGCCCGTGTCGTTCACCTCACTTCATCTCGCCACATAGGCATTTTATCCTCTCATGTCTTTACAAGAAGACAGGTGAATGCAGACGATGAGATTTTGAGAGAGACCATATCCACATAACTTTCATTAGAATATACTGTTATAAGTGTTCTATTTAATTATTGGTTATTGCCATTAACCTGTTACTGTGCCTAATCTACAAATTAAACTTTAAGAGAGGTCCATATGTATAGGAAAAAACATAGCATACATGGGATTTGGTACCACCTGTGGTTTCGGGCACCCAGAGAGTCTGGAAGGGATCCCTTGAATAAGAGGAGACTATGGACTGTGCAGCGTGAGGGTCTGAAAAGGAGGAGAGAAAGGAGTGGAAGCTTATTTCAAGGCCACCTCGGAAGACAACAGGACTCCTTTCACGGTCCGGTCCGCTGGGATGTCCTGGAAGAGAGGCCCGTGTCTGCACAGCAGGTGTGGGATGTCCCGGGGAGCATTCAAGGTAGAAGTGAATGTTCCCAGTTCCCACTTCCCACTGCCGATGCCCCTGCCCTTCTTTGCAGCGTGGCCCCGGTTCCCTCCGTGTGTGGCCAGGGCTCGTCCCGGGAATCTGTGCTCGTCCCTTCAGATGCTGTTTGTCTCTCCGTCGGTAAAGCAAGCCGTGACAGAGCCTCGCTCTTGTGACCCTGACACCCTGTGCTTCTGAGTCCTAAATAAATTCCCATCACAAACCCTTCAAGGCTAAGCTCAGACGGCTATTCCTTCTCTAGTCACACCCGAGAACCCTTTCGATCAGTTCTGGAAACCTGGGGATGCTTGCTCCCATGTGCGGCACTGTGTGTGCCTCCTGGCGGGTCCAGTCTGGTGAGGGACACTAGGTGCTTGGGAGTAAGTGCCATGGGAAGACACAGGGCAGGGGCTGCATTCATGAGGGTCACTGCTGCTCGGAGGAATGGCTCTGCTCTACCAAACCCCTGCTGGCTTGGGTTCTGCACCCGCGGGGGCCAGAGTCACAGGCCCTAGGGGGCTGAGGACGAGGAGGAGACCAGGGCCTGGGAGGAGGGCGTCCACCCCAGCGTGTAGGGTGCACTGTTCAGAGCTGACCGTGGCAGAAACCCGCCCCCCAGAAGAGCGCAGGGAGAAGATGGGTCACAGCCCCAAACCAAACAGCGGTGGTGCTGAGAGGCAGGGAAGCCACTGCATGGTTCCAGTTCTGGGAACTGAGGAAGGGACAGGAAGGACGGGGACAGGGAGCAAGACTGGCAAAGGGACTCACGGCTGTAGCCAAATAGGCCAGGTTTCTGGGCAAGACCGAGTCTAGCAGGAAGTGGAGACAGGGACAGGGGCCGTCGCTGCGGCCAAGCTGGGCCCTGAGGCCGGAGCGTCCCCTCACCCCACTGGCCATGGTGCCAGGTCCGGGCCCGGCCCCAGCACTGCTTGTACAAACGCTTTCATTTGTGCTGCCTGGACTGAGAAGGAATCGTGTACATGAAGCAAAGTAAATAGTCCCAGGGGAACACCGGCGGGGCCAGGGGCGGCCACCGACGCCATTCCTTGGGTGTCGCAGCACATTTGAAGGTGTTGCACGAAGTGGTGGAAGGGAATCCCTCAAGCACCCCCCTCAGCCCCAGCTCACCTTCCCGCCAGCACCCCCTTCCCCCCTTACTGACCAGGCCAGTCTGGGCTCAGGACAGCCCGTCCTTGCTCCCTGACACCGCTTTGCCCTGGCTAGGAATCAGTTCAGAGACCGCTCCGAAGGGGTCCAGCGCAGGCTGCTGACAGGGGCTGGGGAAGGCCAGGCGGCCATGGCCTGGGGGTTAAGGGTGGCCCCAAAGATGCAGCGGGGACTGCACGGAGCTCCCAGGGCGAGGTTGGTGGGACTGACGAGGACCCTGTAGGCCGCGTAGGAGCTGGGCTGGGAATGGATGGGGTTCGGCTGGGGTCCGGCGAGCAGAACGGCCTGACACTGACGTGTGCGCCTCCTGCTTCCACACCCGGGGCTGGGCCGTGCACAAGCTCGTGAAGGGTCAGACCCCAGAAGCCCTGCGCTTGCCTACCCTCCCTGCAAGGTCAGAGCCCGCACAACCTCGTAGAGCAGCGCGTGAAAACGGGAACACTGAGGACGCTGAGGCTCCGGGCGATGCTTTGAGGGGTGGGTGAGGCTTGGGAACTGCGGGGATAAGGTTGGGCTGCCTGAGTGTGTGTGCAGCGGGCACCGTGCGGCTCGCTAGTGCTGCCCAGCTTTTCCTCCTGTTCGGTTAGGCGTCGCTAGAACTACCGGCTCCTCGCTCCTCGAAGGAACCGTCCCAGGATCTCAGAGGCCGGGGCGAGGGCAGGCTGTGTGCGGAGCCCCGCGCGCTCTCTCCCTGCCTGCCTCCAGCGGCCCTCGCTGCTTAGTAGACAAGGTGAGAGGCCGCAGTTTCGGGTGCAGTTAGCTTCCTCCTGGGGGATGCTCTCTGCGGGAGAAGACAGGGCCGGACCTCTTGTCTCATAAAAGCCACATGTGAACGGTCAAGATACAAACCCGTGTCCCTAAGGGCGCTTCTGCTCCTGGGCTCAAACATCCCCCAGCGCGCCTGTCCCAACAGACAGAAACACGCGCTCTGTGGACCGAAACTCGCACGTCCTTCTGCTCACCGGCCTCTCCCCAGAGAGCCTAGTGTTTAACTCCAGCCTGACGCAAACTCGCACCCTCCACTGGGAAACAACACGCCTTTGCTCCTTCCTGCTTCTTAAGTGAGCGTGGATGAGTCATTCAACCTTTGAGCCTGTTTCTTGAACTGAAATACAATTAAAAGGTGAGGGTCATCCTGCCCTGCTGATTTCTCAACATCGACGTGGTGGTCCGGCGAACTGGGTGTGCGAGAACGCGACCTCGCTGCGGGAGGTCAGGCCACACGTGGAAAGCAGCCCTGTGCCCTGAGTGTGACCATCTCCAGCCCAGAAGTTTTCAGGGTCGCATTCTACCGAACACTTACTGAATTAATTCCAATTCAGCATAATCTCAGCCAAGACCCAGGAAAGGAGGGAACGTCTCTCCTCATGTCACGAAGGCAGTGTTTTGGGGCTAGTATCAGCCTGACACCCAAGTCAGACAAAGGCACAACAAACTCAGCAGGTTAAGCCTCTGCCTTCAGCGCAGGCCATGATCCTGGGGTCCTGGGATCGAGCCCCGCATCAGGCTGGGAGCCTGCTTATCCATTCTCTCTCTCTGCCTACTTGTGATCTCTGTCCAATAAATAGATAAAATCTTAAAAAAAAAAAAAAGAACAAACGAAACAAAACAAATCCTCCTAAAGCCCTGTAGACCTCATAAATGCAAATGTAAAAATTCGTAACAAAATGGCACATAGAATTCAGCATCTATAAAAAGAATTTCATAGGGGCGCCTGGGTGGCTCATTGGCTAAGGCCTCTGCCTTCGGCTCAGGTCATGATCCTGGGGTCTTGGGATCGAGTCCCGCATCAGGCTCTCTGGAGCCTGCTTCCTCCTCTCTCTCTGCCTGCCTCTCTGCCTACTTGTGATCTCTGTCTGTCAAATAAATAAATAAAATCTTAAAAAAAAAAAAAAAAAGAATTTCATAGCTTGACCAGGCTTCTTTCCTGACCCTCTCCCTACCCCTTGGCATTTATACCTCTTATTTTTTACGCATTTTCTCTTCTGATTATTTACCATTTTGTTACATACTATCTTGTTCATAAATGTCTCATCTCCCCCCCAAATACTTCAGTATTTTTTGAGAACACAGCCCATATCATATGCAGTATTTCCTTTGTATGCCTACAAAAAAATAAGCCTTTTGTTTTCTACCCTTTAACAAACACCATCGGGCTCAAGAGCAAAGCTGGGACTTTGCCAGCGTTCAATGGACGCTCCTGTTTCTTGGGGGGAGGAAGGGGGACATATCAAGAAGAACTACATTCGTCTGCGTGCAAGCAAGCACTCTGGTCAGGGGTTCTCGGGCCTGAAAGAATCCCGATTTCAAGCAGATCTGAAATAACCCGTATCTTCATTCAGTAAAGGTTATGCAGCCAGAGCTGGACCCGTGGGTCACATTAACATCTTCCAGTAGAAGCGGTGTTCTTCTCAGTCTGACTGAATTTTATCAGAGGGCAATTTAGTAAGTCTGGTTAATTCTTTGTGTGGAAAGCTACCTGTCTTCCACTCTGCCACGTGAAACAAGGTACAGCATACTTAGAAATTTCAAATTGAGGAAGGAAAGATGTGCACACTAAGATATAACTTACAGGGCATGCAATTAAGCCATATTTTCTTGTCTTTTTTTCAAAGATTTTATTTGCTTATTATTTGAGAGAGAGAAAGAGAGAACACGAGAGAGCACAAGTGATGGAGAGGGGGAAGCAGGCTCCCCTCTGAGCAGGGAGCCCGACCCAGGACTCGATCCCAGGACCCGGGATCATGACCTGAGCCGAAGGCAGGTGCTGAACGACTGAGCCCCCCAGACAACTCTAAGCCGTATTTTCTAAATGTTCCAGTTTGAGCCTTTAAACAGTGAATTCTACATGCATAGATGGAGAACGATCCACTTCTATGCGTGTAGACTGAGAACGACCAACTCGTTTTACTCTTTTTGATAACATTGCTTCGAATGTTTGGGAAAATCAAAGGGTGCCATGGGCTGTGTGAAAATCAAGGAATAAGCCGCTGCTTATCTCATCTCACCTCCACTCAGCTCAGTGGTTCACCGTGAGCGGAAGGTATGACCACAGCAAGTCCTAAGTCGATTTAAATGTTGCACCTAGAATGAGCGAAAATAAAGCAGGATAGAGGACATCAGAGAAAACGGCACAGAGTAAGGGAAATACTATTTCACAAAACTTTAAAAATTTGTGGCAGGATATACAAAACATAAAATTTACCATTTCGACCACTTGGAAGTGGCATTAAGCCCCTTGACGATGTGGCGCTTCCACCACCAACTTTTCACGAAACTCTCGCCAGGCATGTGTGTGTGGTGTGTCATGGGCTCTAATAGAAGAAAATGTACTTTTAAAAAGATTTTATTTATTTATTTGACAGAGAGAGCGAGAGAGAGTGAGAGAGAGCGTGCATATGCATGCGCAATAGGGGGAGCAGTAGGCAGAGGGAGAGAGAGACAGCAGACTCCCCGCTGAGCAAGGACCCTGACCCGGGGCTCGATCCCGGGACCCTGGGCTCATGATCTGAGCTGAAGGCAGAGGCTTCAACGACGGAGTCAGCAGTTCCCCTTAAAATGTATTTTTTACTGCGGGTCATGGTTTTTTCAAAAAAGCATGAAAACCCCCATTAGCTCACTCTTCTTCTGTGTCAAATGATAGAATTTTCATGAACTCTGGGACTCCAGCGGAGGTACGGATGAGATGATTCTAAAGAAGAGGGTAAATTCAGGTAGTTGACATAACGAAAAATCTGAAATGCGTATCTGTCCTCAGGCGTGTTCCGCCTTTGTTCATAGAACGAAAGCATGGGGTCGTTCTCCGACCGAGTGAGATCCCAGAGGTGGGGGGAGGTTGGGAAGTGTTGTCCTGTGTCACCGAGGGTGGGATGTTGACGGGCAGAAATTGGCTGAGTGGCCGCCTACGGTGGCAGCTGTGACGGGGATGCCCGTCTTTGTGTCCCGAGGAGACGCCAGTGTGTCACGCCGTGGATTAAGTGCTCCCTCGTCTAATGAGGTACCGCCAGAGGAAAGCACGGTTGTGACGCTGCTGTGTGCAGATTATCACCCCCTCTGGCGCGCGCTGAGCTTACGGAGTTGTCGGAGCAACAGGAGACAGAGGTGGGCATCGCCGTGCAGGGCAAAGTGCAGCTGGTGAGAAGTGCGGGTCCGCTGGGCTCACCGCAGTGAGCAGAGCTGGAAGGAAGGCCCCAACCCCCGGGAGGCTGGCGCGCGCTTGCAGCGGGATGACTTCGGCTCAGCACACACTCGCTATGCCGGTCGCTGGGAAACATGAGAACGAATTCTAAGACTGGCTCCGGCCTGTGCAGAGTTTCTAAGGAGCCGAGAGAAAGGACCGCACAGAAGCGGCGTTTCTCTGCCTTGCCGCAGGAGCTGGTGTTACAGGTGCACCTTGAAGGACCGGGTCCTGCCGCCAACAGGGTGGAGGCAGGTATTCCGGGAAGGCTTCCTGGAAGAGGTGCAAGCATCCGCCTTCCGTCTGGGAAAGAACCGCTGACTACTTTCCGGAAGGAAGACGGGAGAGACAGAAGGGGAAGCACACTGGGGTGCGGGCTGCTCAGGATGCTCGGGGACACTCTGGCTGGTTTATAACCAGGGGAAGGAGATGTCAAGCCCCATCAGGTGGTTGTGGTTAGTGGTTAAAAAGGGAGCCCGGGGGCGCCTGGGTGGCTCAGTGGGTTAAAGCCTCTGCCTTCGGTTCGGGTCATGATTCCAGGGTCCTGGGATCGAGCCCCACGTCAGGCTCTCTGCTCAGCAGGGAGCCTGCTTCCCCCTCTCTCTGCCTGCCTCTCTGCCTGCTTGTGATCTCTGTCTGTCAAATAAACAAATAAAATCTTAAAAAAAAAAAAGGGAGCCCGTTGCCCTTCATGCTCTCCCCTCTCTGCGAGTTCTTCACGGCTGGTGAGCAGCAGGGCCACGTCTCTGATGACTGCACGAGGGCATCCATTTCAGAAAAGAGTGAGGCCGACAGTCTTCATTAGAGAAGTTTTGGGGGGAGAGGCCTGCATCTCAGGAGACTTGTGGGAGCTCAGCCCGGGGCACCTGCTCGGTCCTCCGGGAGGAGCTGGGGCCACGCTCCAGCTCTCCAGCTGGGGTGGGGGTGCTGCAGAAGCGGGGTGCGGCGGCCCGGAACAACCAGGAGTGAAGCTGGTGGTCGCCGTGGGTGCCCCAGGGTCAGGACACAGGCAGCCTGCCTAGCCGGGGCTTCCTCTCCCGTTGGGGATGTCTCTCATTTCTCAGCAGGCAGAGTATCCACAGATGCTGGGTAAAAAAGAGATGTCCAGTGTGCCAGGTCTCCAAGATTAAAATGTTCCCATTAATTTAAAAAAAGTTTATTTAGCCCAGTTTTCTGCCCGAAACATCCAGGCCAGTGTCTCCAAATGTGTCTCATCAACTCATCCTTCCTTTGGCTCAGGCCTCCTGGACAGGAGAACTAGTCTGGCAGCCAGTCGTGGTGGAAATGCGGTCTTTTCCTGGGCCTGGAGGCAGCGAGGCCCCGTGCAGGTCAGCTATCCCAGAAGATCTCCGCTGGAAACGCGTGAATTTAAGCTGCGGTTCCCGCCAGTGTCCTCCCTCCGCCCTGATGGAGCTGCTTTCCAAAGAAGCACGGATCCAACCACAGGAGCCTCGAAGGACCAACCTGGGTCTTCACTGTGGCTTTCCACAGAGGAGCCAGCCTGAAACTGCATGGAAGTTTCTCAGACATTTTCTCGAGGTAAGGTCTCTCTTTCAGAATTTCTGTACCCCCATAAGCCCTGCACCTCCCCTAGCAGGCCCTCAGCCGTGTGACTCTCCCTTCTCCTGCTCCCTGCCCTGAGGCCTCCCAGCCCATCACCCACCCTCCCAGCCTCTGCAGGTGAAGACCTGGGGGTCTCGCCCGGACTGATGTCCCTCCAGCCAGAAGGCCGCGGCGCAGCCTGCCTTTGAGCAGAACATGCTCCGGGGTTGTGGACAGTGACTTGAAACTCTCCATCTCACCACCGCATTTTTGTTATCTTGGGGGAATTTAAACACCTCCAGGAGTGGGGAGGAGTTTTGGGAGCCCCTACGCGAGGGGTCCACCTGGAGCTTGGACAGAGGCCCGCCCGCTGGCCTCTATTCCCACTGACCACCTCCCTATCCAATGATCTAGAAGGAAATCTGAGACATGAGGTCATGTCGTTCCCCAATGCTTCAGTGCCTAAGATCCCTTCCGCTCCGAAGAGTTCCCAACTCACAGACAAGTCGCAGCACTTCGTATCCTACACCCTGACTACAGTCAGCCTCGGTTGGTTGCGCTCTCTCTGTGTGTGGGCGTTCACCCGGACGGAGCAGCTGGGGTGGGGTCACACCCGGCACTCACTGGTCACATCTCCTCCGTGGCCTTTAATTTGGAAAAGTCCCTCAACCTTTCACTGTCACTTATGACCTTGATATTTTTGAGGATGAGGGGCCCATTGTTTTGTATATGTCTTTGTTTTAAATTTGTGATTGTTCCCTCTTCCGAGTTTTTGCACTTTCAGCAGGAAGGCCACATAGCTGAGGTCATGTCACCTGAAATTAGGAGGCCACCATTATTGGGGATGCCAACTTTCAACCCTTGATTCACATGAGGTCCACATGTGTATCCACTGGAAACACACCGTGTCCCCCATGAAATGACTGAAGCGTGCGCAGTTAATGAGCTGTGAACTGGCGGCATAACTTGCCCCTCAACAACCTTCCCCCAGTGACTTTAGCCTTCATGGATGACTCCTGCCAGGATCCCATGACAGCTGTATGGGGAGACGTGTGAAATCATTCCTTTTCGATGTCTTAGTCCGCATACTGTAAAGAAAACTTTCCCTTTTCCTTCCTCATCTTTAGTTTTTTCTTAACTTACCCATGTATTTGCATTTCCTAGTATGAACTCATGCGTTCTTTTCTCCCCTCAATGTGTTCTAATGTATTACTGTCCTATTCCTTCAGACACTTCCACTAATTTGACTAAGCTAGTTCCTTATTATATTTCTATCCGGGTGGCTTTTTGGGGACAAGAGATCCACCAAAGCTTAACACCTTTTTTGAGTCCCCTCTTGCCTCTTAATAAAATCTCGACTCGCTGTCAAATCCAAATATCCAAATCACTAGACCCCTGGGGTTCTTCCTTCCTTGCCCCTTTGGGTCCTATGTCCTCCACACACCTCACCAACTTGACCTTGTGCTTTGCCATGTTCAAATACTTCTGTTTGACCTGGACTGGCCTCCGGCTCCTTGCCAGGACGCTTCTCTGCAGCCTCTCCACTCTGGTCTCCTGGGCCTTGGATACTTCTTACTCAGATCCCCCCTTCAAGTGGGCTCCGGCCCCTCCAGTGCTCATGGGCCCCAGGTGCAGGTCCATGCACACACCGTGGGAGCCTTTCCCTCACTACCCCCGACTGCCCACACACTTGCCTCCTGGGCTGTGCTCCTCTGTGCTGTCTCCCCAGCACTTAGCACAGCCCTGGACGGGAAGCAGGTACCTGGTGAGGACTTGTTTAACTAAATAAGTGAATAGTTCTAAATCATTAGGAATAAAGCCTGAGCATTTGGCTAAGGCACAAATGAGCTCCCTGACACAGAGGTAATTTTTGATGCTGCTATACACAATGGAGAAAAAGTGTTTATTTTTCACAGAAAATGCTGGGAGAATAAAAGAACATGTTCTCGGACACTAGCTGAAATTTCGGCCTTTACTAAGAGAAAAATATGTTGGTTTTTTCATTGGGCAATTCAGCAGACATTAGGGAGATCTTAGGCACACCCCTCCTCCCTACCACACACACACACACACACACACACACACACACACACGGAGCTAGCTACCACAGATGGTTTCTACCTGTGCAACTGACCACTGTCGGGGCTGACCGGCACGTCCGTGGCAAATTCTAGCAGTGTTGACAGAGCTATGAATACAGCACTATGACGACCCAGAAAGGAAACCAACCGTCAAAAAAGAAAAGGTTTAGGGCGCTAAACCTTTTCTTTGGCTCAGTTGGTTGAGCGGCTGCCTTCGGCTCAGGTCATGATCCCGGACTTCCAGGATCGAGTCCCTTGTCGGGCTCCCGGCTCCTTGGGCAGTCTGCTTCTCCCTCTGACCTTCTCCTCTCTCATGCTCTCTCTCACTCATTCTCTCTCAAATAAATAAAATCTTAAAAAAAAAAAAGACAAATCTCCTAAAAAAAAAAAAAAAAAGGTTTAAATGGTTGACATTTGAGCAGTACCTTGAAAACAAAGCCTGATTTTACCAGAAGTGGAAGGGAGAAGGACAGCCAGGCAGAGGGCAGAGAACAGATGGGGGGCACTAAAGAACCCAGGTGCTCGCAAGTGAAAAGAGGCTCAACGGTGTGAGCCTCAGCGTCAGGAGCCCATGTGCCCTCTTCTGCTCTTTCCTTAAAAGGACTGTCAGGGGCACCTGGGTGGTCAAGTTGGTTAAGCCTCTGCTTTTGGCTGCGGTCATGATCCCAGGGTCCCCCCACTGAGCTCCTTGCTCAGCGGGGAGCCTGCTTCTCCCTCTGTCTGCCACTCCCCCTGCTTGTGCTCTCTCTGCTCTGACAAGTAAATAAAATCTTTTTTAAAGGGACTGTCAGTAAATGGTACCATCCTACCGTGTAAAGCCCGTGCTTCACTCCATGACCACACCCAGTGACTCCCCCAGAGTCAGGTGCATGGGATGAAGGTCAGGTGTCTAGCCCTAGGGTAGGGAAAGAGATGTAAGGAAACAGCTGCATTGAGGACCAATTTGTGAAGGGCCCTCTGCTCTGTAAAACGCAACCTGGACTTTACCCTCCATGGCCATCATCAGAGGAGGACGGCAAGGAGGATTTTTAAGGAAATGTGTGTTGGCACAGTGAGTGGGGGGCGGGTGAACAGATGTGAAACAGAGATCAGCCACCATGCTATTAAATCAGGAGAGAGGAAACAGGAAGCAAAACCATCCCAAGGGGGAGGAACGATTTTTTAGGTAGGATAGGTAGAACTTGTAACTGTATGACATGGGAAGTGAGGGGGACCATGGGTTGAGAAATTTATACTGAAGTGTTTTTTTAAAATCGATCTTATCTTTCTAAGCGGAAATGCCATAAAAATGTGTTTTGTGTTATAACCTCACATTCCAAGGTGAAAATGGGTATTTCTTTTGAAACACAGGTGAAAAAAAAACCCAAAAACCAAAACCAAAACAACACAGGGGCGCCTGGTTGGCTCAGTCGGTTAAGTGTCTGCCTCTGTGCAGGTCATGATCTCAGGGTCCTGGGACCGAGCCCCTCGTCTGGGCTTCCTGCTCAGTGGGGAATCTGCTTCTCTCTCTCCCTCTGCCCTTCCCCCTTGCTCATGTTCTCTCTCTCACTCTCTCTCTCAAATAAATAAGGTCTTTTTTAAAAAACCCACAAAAAACAAAGGGGAATAAAAACCCAGTTTTTCTTTTAGTTTGTAAATTTTATTTGTATTTTCACTCCAGCACAGTTCACATACAGCGCCATATTAGTTTCAGGTGTACCATGTAGTGATTCAACACGCCCATCCACCACCCGGTGCTCGTCACAAGTGTCTCCTGCCTCCCACCACCCATTTCCCCCACCCCCCACCATCTTGGTGCTGGTGACCAGCAGTGTGTGTTCCACAGTGAAGAGCCTGTTTCTGGCTTTGTCTTTTTTCTCTGTTTGTTTTGTGTCTTAAGTTCCACATGTAAGTGGAATCATTCGGTGCTTGTCTTTCTCTGACTGGCTTACTTCATTTAGCCTAGTACCCTTGCGCTCCATCCGTGTTTTTGCAAATGGCTAGATTTCAGTCTTTCTGATGGCTGAGTAATACTCCATGGTACATAGACCTGTCCCTTCATCCATTCATATGTCAGTAGACACTTGGGCTCTCTCCACAGTCTGGCTATTGCGGACATTGCTGCTGTTCAGGTGTCCCTTCAGATTACTATGCTTGTATCTTTTGGGATAACACCCAGTAGTGCGATTGCTGGGGTGTAGGGTAGCTCTATCTTTAACTCTCTTAGGACCCTCCCCACTGTCTTCCAGAGCCGCTGCACCGGCTTGCATTTCACCAACACTGCAGGAGGGTCCCCTTTCTCCGCATCCTCGCCAGCACCTGCTGTTTCTGGTGTTGCTGATTTTAGCCCGACAGGTGTGAGTGTTATCTACAAAGAGCCAGTTTAGATTGAAGAAGGATCCCACCATGTGAGTACAAAACAGGAGATGTCATTTCAGTATAAAGATGTCATTTCAATACGAATTATTCTCATATCGCTTAGGTTACAGACCTTTCCCTTAACTTAGGAAATTATCTGTGTCAAAATGTCGGCCTGAATGTTGACACAGGCAAAAACGATGGAAGTCTACCACCAGCTTTGGAGAATTCCCCCAATTCCAAGGGGGTCCACAGCACTGAGTTCAGCACTGGAGAGGGGTCTGGGCCCAGAAGATGACAAGCGCAGGGAAGCAGGCAGGGTGCACTTGACAAGGGCCCCCGACGTCCCGCCAGTCCTCTCCGGAAGGGAGCTCCAAAACGTCAGCGCTCTCCGCACTGCGGGACAGTCCACTCTTACCTGCCTGTTGCGAAGTCATTACAACGATTTTACGTTTTATTTTATTTTTAAAAAGATTTTATTTGACAGAGATCACAAGCAGACAGAGGTGGGGGGGAGGAAGCAGGCTCCCCGCTGAGCAGAGAGCCCGATGCGGGGCTCGATCCCAGGACCTGGGACCATGACCTGAGCCGAAGGCAGAGGCTTTAACCCACTGAGCCCCCCAGGCACCGCCCCCCGTTTTAGAATATTTTTATTTATGGTGATGATATTTAAATATTGGGCCTGTGAGCTTTCTTGCCGCTTGGATGTGACAACGTATCCAAGGGGGCGAGGGGGTCTGGGGTGTGTGTCGCTGCCCGGCCTGAAGGGGAGCAGAGGCCTGGTTCTGAGGGGAGGGGGCCGGGGCCGCGATCCCGGGGTCCTGGGGGTTGGGATCGCGGTCCCGGGAGTGGAGGGCAGGGGTGTGGCGTGTGTGGGTCGCTGCCCCGGGGGGAAGGGGGTGGGGGGCGCGGTCCCGGGCGGGAGGGCGGGGGTCGGGGCGGGGGGAAGTGTCTGTCGCTGCCCCAGGGTGAGTGGGGGCTGCGGTCCCGGGGTGAAGAAAGCGGAGGGTGCGGTCCCTAGGGCCGGGGGAGCGGGCGCGGAGGCCGCCGGCTGACGGGTATCGCGGAGCCCGGCCCACGCCGCGCAGGGTCGCAGGCTCCCGGCGCAGCGGGGGCGGCGAGGGCGGAGGGGCGGAGCCGGGAAGCGTGCGCGGGACGGGGCGGGGTTGCGTGCGCGCCCGCGCCAATCACAGGCGCCGCCGGGAGGGGCGCGCGCACGGAAAGGCCGGGAAGCGGAGGGGCGGGCCGGGCGCCGCGCGCAGCCAATCGGGACGCCACGCCGCCCTGACGTGAGGCTCTCCCGGGCTCCGAGCGCCAGTCGGCAGGCCCGGCCGCGGAGTGCGCGGGCGCGCGGGCGCGTCAGGCGGGACTTCCGCCGAGCCCCGGAAGCGGGAGCTGTGTGTTCTCATGCGAACGGGAAGGAGCGTTGGGGCGCCGGAGTCGCGAGGTTGAGACATTTTCGGGCCCGAAACGGGAAGGAGCCGCCGCCGCCCGCCGCCAGCCCGCGCCGCGCCGCCCCCGCCGCTCGTCCGGGCCGGCCGCGCCCTCCCCGCCCCTCCCTCTCGGCCCGTCCGCGTGTGGCGCGGTCGCCGGGCACCGGGGCTGCGGCGGTCGGCGGCCGGGCGGCGGCGGCGCTGCTGACAGGTGAGCGCGGCGGGCGGCGGGCGGGCCCCTCGGTGCCCTCCGCTCCCCGCTCGGTGCCGGGCCGCCGCCTCGGACCCGCGCCGCGCCCGCCTGTCACGGGCCGCCATCTTCCCGGAGGACGCGGCGGGCGGAGTGCGGGCCGGACGGGGCCGGGCGGCGGGCAGGGCCGCGGTGGCGGGGGCCGCGGGGCGGCCGGCGGGGCAGGGCTCGAGTGCGGGGCGGGCCGGGAGGGGGGCCCGGGCGGCGCCGGGGGGGGGGCGGCGGGCGGGGGCCGGGCCGGGGTCTGGGGCCGGGCCGCCCGCCGTCCGGCCCGCACTGCGGTGGCCTCGCCCTGCCCTCCGCCCCGGGCCCCGGCCCGCCGGCCGGCCGGGCGGGGGGAGGGGGACGGGGTCACTGGGACCAGGAAGTGGGGATCCTGTTGCTCCGGGCGTGTCCGGGCGCTCGCGTCCTCCTCTCGGGCGGCTGGAGCCGAGGCGGGCTCCGGAGGGGCTGGAGGAACCCGGGGTCTGGGGACGCGGGGTGCTGGCGGCGACGAGGACAGGTCAGCGGCGCGCCGGGCGCGGCCGGTCCGAGGGGGAACTTCCTTCCGCGCGGTTTCGCACTCCGTCCGGCCGCTCCTGGTCTCTGCGAGCGGCGGCCTGCGGTTCTGGACGCGCCGCGGCGGGAGGCTCCGGGAGGGCTTCGGGGCGGCCGGGCAGGCAGAGGGGCTTCCCTGCGGGGCTCGGTTGGCGGGTGCGGCGTCCGGGAAGGCCGGCGCCAGCCTGAGGACGAACGTCGTTAGCGCCCGGGGGTCCCTTCGGGGGTGCGGGTTCTCCTCCCGCCGCGCTCAGCCGCGCTCGTGAGCCGCGTGAGGGACGCACGACGCGCCTGAGTCGGGGCTCCGGGGTCGTTTGCGGGAGGGGGAGGGAAGGACGAGGACCCCGTCCCCGGGGCTCTGCCCTCGCGGGGTGCGGGGCGCGGCCTCCGTCCTTTCCAGCGGCCGCTCCGTCCGGGCCGCAGCCCCGCAGCTGACAGGAGTTGACCCGCCGCGGCCGCCCGGCCTTCCTGGCGTGCAGCGCAGGAGCCGCCGTCGCGGGGGTCAGGCTGCCAGCGACCCTCCGCTCGGGTGTGCTGGGGCGGCTGGAGGCCTCAGGCCGGCCGCGGCGGTGACCGCCGACCCCTCTTCGAAGCTCGCCCGCGGCCAGAAGCGCGCTTCGCCCCGTTCTGGAGCAGGGCCTGAGCTCAGTGGCCGACACCAAGTCTTCACACTGCCCGGGAGCCGCCGGTCCTCTCGGTGCCTCGCTGTCCTCGTCTCCTCCTGCTCCGCCTCGCGGGGCTGCAGTCACGCCGGCGCTGGTGCCGCCTCTGCCGCGCGCGTACGACGGTCTCACCGGCCCCCGCGCGGCCTGGGCCTCCTCGCAGCCGCCCGCGTTCTGCCCGCGGTGTCCGGTCCGGCTGCACGGCGTCTGCTCGGTCGCCCGCACTTGCGCGGAGGAAGCGGGCTCTGAGGATGAGTGTGAGTTTTGAGAAAGGAGTTGCCCTGGGTTTGAGTGGGGGCCGGAGAGCGGATGGTGAGGCTGTCAGCAGCCGTTCATGGGGCTTCGTCCACGAGGGGCTGAAAGGAGGTGGCGGCGCTCGGAGGGGCGTTTCTGATTTTATGCAGGGCTCGGAGGGGCTGTGCTTTCTCTTCTTTACTTATGTGTTTAAAGATTTTACGTATTTGGCAGAGAGAGACAGTGAGAGCAGAAACACAGCAGAGGGAGTGGGAGAGGGAGAGCCGGCTTCTGGCGGAGCGGGCGCTATCCCAGGACCCCGGGATCGTGACCGGCGCGCCAGGCAGATGCTGAGCCTCGAGCCACCCAGGCGTCCCGGGGATTGTGCTTTAAAGAACAGTTGGGAGTTGGAGAATTTATGGAATTTAATATGATTTCCACTAATAAGCACACATTTTGACAAACATATTTAACCTCTGCGGAAACATTCTGGTCGCTTGTTTTTATGAAGCAGTCTTGTTGAGAGCCCCGGGTTGTTAACAGTCATACGGTAGGCTGTGCCTTCAGGGAGCCCCACGACTGTAAGTGGATCTGCAACAGTTTTACAAGTTTTTGTAGTGGGAGACCTGAGGTCCCTGTTACCAAGTGGGAAGTGGGTGATAGGCTCCTTCCACTGTTACTTCCATGTTATGCTGGAGTTCGTACTTTCCATAGTGATAAGTAGGATTATTATTTAGGTCTTCTAATTTTAGTAACATGTTATCTTTTTTTTTTTTTTTTTTAGATTGATTTTATTTATTCGACAGAGAGCGATCACAAGTAGGCAGAGAGGAAGGCTCCCTGCTGAGCAGAGAGCCCGATGCAATGCGCGGGGCTCGATCATGACCTAAGATCATGACCTGAGCCGAAGGCAGAGGCTTTAGCCCACGAAGCCACCCAGGTGCCCCTAACATGTGCTATCTTTATCATGGTCCCTCAAGATTGTTAAAAGCTGTATAGATAAATGTTACTTTAAATGCCATTTGTAGTGCCTTCATGTTAAAGGCACGAGTATTAAATATGCTTTCCTAACCCCTGGTTGTACTCATGCAGAGATCTCTCATACTTAAGGATTTTTTCAAATAGGTAAAGGCAAGAAAATCTCAGTGTATTCTTGTAATTCCTCCTACAAGGCCATTGACTCAACAGTTTTCTAATGGGCAGAAGAAAACATACACTGAGGTTTGTTTTTATGGAAAATACATCGTTAGAAACAGAAACTGTTGCTGGGCATTATTGCTTATGCTGATTTGTAAAATTTTATTCCTGTGAAGAGTTCTCTTCTCTGTAGGAGCTCATTTTAGAGTCTGCAATAAATGAGGCCCTGCCTTCTGAGCGCACAACTCACCAGATCTGATTTGAGTTCAGTTCAGTTCAGACTGTGCTGCTCGTTGGTGCACTCGTTGGTGTCCCTGGAGCGACTCCGCTTCTCCTGCAGTTCTCTGGGTTAGAAATTGAATTTCTTTATAGGAATATTGAATTGTAAAGTGGAAAGTTTAGGTTCTCTTATTAGAACGAAGAGAACTCCAATGTGGAAATGATTTTTTTCCCGGTTTTCCAACACTTTATTTTTCCTGCACGTGTCTTTAACCTCAGGAACAGCTAAGAGAAGTATTAAGTCAGCTCTTATTTCCTTCTGTTCTTATCTTCCTTCACCCCAAAGCCCCTTTTGTTCCTTTGATACTTTTTTCCCTTTGATACTTTCTTTTTTTATTTTTTTAAAGATTTTATTTATTTGACACAGAGAGATCACAAGCAGGCAGAGAGGCAGGCCGAGAGGGGGGGAAGCAGGCTCCCTGCTGAGCAGAGAGTCCGATGTGGGGCTCGATCCCAGGACCCTGAGATCATGACCTGAGCTGAAGGCCCAGGCTTAACCCACTGAGCCACCCAGGCGCCCCTCCTTTGATACTTTCATAAACTGTCTTTTCACCATTTTTCTGTGAAGCCCTCATAGCTTAGTTAAGGGCTGCTACTGAGTGATGCCAACACTTTTATGTTCTCTCTCATGGTTGGGTTTTTTCTTCCGTGCCCTCCCTGCTTCCCTGATAGTGAGACCTAGGTCACAGAGTGCCTTGTAGAACACTAAGGGCATTTCATATTTAAGTCAAATTTGAAAGCGTGCTACTTAATTTTTAGAGGGAGTTTAATAATCATTGAGATGAGACTTAGTCTTCACTGAAAGTGTTCTTAATGAAATTTGATATGCAAATGTATGGGCTTGAAAACTTAAAATTAGGATAGTATTTATTTGTGTGATAAAAATAAAGTGCCTTTTTTATTTACAACATACCATTTTACTCACACTGCGGCCAGAGCTTGCTTTACAGGCATATCCTGATTGCTAAGCCCTTGTAAAAACTCCTCGGTGACTGTCCCCTGTCTAAATGAGTAACGCCCAGGGGCCCTGCTCCAGGGGCCTTGGCATTTCTGCCTCCTCCTTGCTGGCTGGGCTGCCTTCTCTTAGCCTAAACTGACCACTGCCTCTCCCTCAGAAGCATGGAGTTGCAAATGGTGTTGCCTTTGCTCCCCATTTCTCTGCTTGAGATGGAATCTTTTTTTTTTTTTAACTTCTTCGCTCTTTAATCCGTCTTTATAAAGGTATTTCAGGAGTCCTTCAGGAATCCTTGCCTTAATTTCTAAGGTCATGCTTAGCGCTTTGCTGTTTCTGTAGCAGCTCAGGCACAGCACCTAACGAATTAATGTAAGCTCCTTGTGGGTGAGATCTTTTTTGTTTGTAACCTCTTTGGCCAGCTCAGGTCCAGGTGCCCTATACAGATCTTCTCGACTTGTGATAGGTTATGTCCCGGTATACCTACTGTAGGTTGAAAATACTAAGTTGAAAGTGGGTTTCATACACCTGACCTAGAGCATCACAGCTTAGCGTTGTTTGCTGTAAACAGGCTCAGAGCACTTACATTAGCCTGCAGTTAGGGCAGAATCATCCAACACAAAGCCTATTTGCTTATGAAGTGTTGAGTATCTGTCTCCTGTAATTCACTGAATACTGTGCTGAAAGTGACAGAATGGTGGCATGGGTGCAGGATGGTAGTCCACATATCTCCGTTGTTAATCCTGTGATCTAGGGGCTGACTGGGAGGGAGTTTCCCAACCTGGGGCAAGATCGAAATTCAGAATTTGAGGTACGGTTTCCACTGAATGTGTATTGCTTTTTTGCACGATTGTGAAGTTGAAAAATTTTAAGTCCAGCCGTCCTAGGTTGGAGACCCATCTGTAGATGTTTAGTAAACTTTGTTCGACCAGATGGAAAAAGGCGTGTCTAAAGACACCTCTCATTTTGGTTGTAGGGAAATGATTTGCAGATTGTACAGTTGCATGCCTTTGTAAACAAACATAAAAATCTTCACTTGAAATGAGTGCAATAGAGAGTGCACGGCTATACAAAATAGACAAAATATTAGTGATTTGATAGTGGTATCTAGTGCATGCTGTGAATTGGATGGAGTCATTTAATCATGTGATCTAGATTGTACTCTTTCTCAGTCTTTAAAAACTTGCCCCCTCCCTTTTTTTTTTTTTTTTTTGACAGACAGAGATCACAAGCAGGCAGAGAGGCAGGCAGAGAGAGGGGGGAAGCAGGCTCCCTGCTGAGCAGAGAGCTTGACACGGGGCTCCATCCCAGGACCCCGGGATCATGACCTGAGCCGAAGGCAGAGGCTTTAACGTACTGAGCCACCCAGGCGCCCCAAAAACGTGCCCCCTTTTAATAAAAAATGTTTTTTGGCTTTAAAGTTAAAACAGATTATATTAACCTAAAACAAATCAATTACAATAGACAAAAATTATATTTATTTATTTACTTATTACAAGATTTTAAAAATTTATTTGACAAGAGAGAGACACAACAAGAGAGGGAACACAAGGAGGGGAAGTGGGAGAGGGAGAAGCAGGCCTCCCGCTGAACAGGGAGCCTAATGTGGGGCTCAATCCGAGGACCCTGGGATCATGACCCGAGCCAAAGGCACATACTTAATGACTGAGCCACCCAGGCACCCTGGGAATGTATTTTTAAACTTCAGTGGATTTTTCCACTTTTCATTTCCTGTAGAGAGTCTTCGCTTCAGGGTTTGGTAGGAACGAAAGGCACTGGAGGAAAGACAAGGGTTTGTGCCTTCCTTGAGCAGGTGTTTTTGATCAGTAAGACACTAGCAATACAAAGACAAATGATGCCAGAACTTTTCTCTAAGGCTTGTGGTGTACGAGGGATTAGAAAAATGGGATGTTTTATTTAAAGTAAAGCAGACAGGCATTTGGATTCTTGAAGCTTCCATCCACAAAACTTACTGATGGCCCTCAGCACCACACTCCCTCAAGTGGTCTCGCTCTTACTGTAGTACATCCTGTGGCAGACCCTCTCATCTCCCTTCCCTGCCTTATTTTTCTCTGTAGCTCTTATTACATTATAACGTACCATGTCATTTCCATAATGCATGTGTGGTCTGTCTTCTGGGGCTTGAATTAACTCTGTAAGCTTGAGGGTTTCTGTTTTGTTCTATGACAGAAACCCAGGCCTCTTAGTGGTACAGAGTATTCACCAAATAATTCATGAATAAATCTGGGGGCTAGAGTGGTGAACAAAAGGGATGGATTGCCCTGCTTTTGGGAGCTCATGGGCCACGGAGGCAGGTGGATGACCAAATAACCACATATGAGAGCCATACATTGTGCTGGCCTGTGGGGCTCACGGGGCCAGGAGGCTCTCGAAGGAAGAGTGTGGTGGGGCAGAGTCAGCCTGCTAGGCAAACAGGGTGAGTGTCAACGATTCCGTGCACAGGGATTTGGACGAATGAATTATGTGAATGAGGCTCAGTAAAGAAGGGCGAGTCAAGATAGCACTGGATTGTATAGGATGTGAGACGTCTTTGTGTAGGTGAGAAGTTTGCTCTGTATTCCAAGAACAGTGGAAAGCACTTGGAGGATTTTCAGCAGGAGAATTACATGACCAGAATTGCCATTTTAAGTGATCAGCCGGCTTTATGGAGAGTGACATGGAGAGGAAGGAAAGGGCACACATACGGACGGGCGTTCCACACTGGTCCCTGAGGTGGAGGGCCCTGGTGTTTATGCTTATGTGCATCACAGGGGCAAAGGCCAAGCCCTGGCCTAAATGAAGAATAGCTTGCTTAGAAACTCATTCAGTTTTATTATACAGAATGTTTAAAATGATGGTTTAAAAATATGCCTTAAATTTACTAGTATATAACAGTTGTAAAGTACGTTACATCAGCTTTTAAGGTGGGCTAATTGACAGATTCCTTTTTTAGAAACATCTCTGAAAAATGAGAACATCCTGTTCTCAGATTTCAAAAAGCTTTGTTTTACTGTCAAAGCTCAAAATATAAGAACAAAAACATAGTGATCGGTTTGATACAGATTTACAAGTCACCTTAATTTACAGGTTGATTATAGCTCTCTGAACATGTTAAACATCCCCTTTTAAGTATTTTTTTTAAATGCCCTGTCCTTTAAAACCTGTTCTTTAAAGACTGCTTTCTGAATATTCCTCTTTGTTGATTACTTTATCTCTATTTCATTCTTAAATGTGACCATCTGTGTAATTTCTGCCCTACCATATAGATATATGTATATACCCACAGGGGGTACAGAACTGTAATCCTTTGCTGCCTAGCTTTTCCCAGCTCTGCAGAGTCATAGGATAGCAGGCACTTTGGAAAGTAGACTTGAAGTCCCTGTGGAAAGTTAACTTTTAGCAATCGAGGCGTTTAGAATGCAAAACCATTTTCTCCTTAGGAGGTAAAAACATTCAAATGATTGGTGGTACGCTGGTTGTCATTTAGTGCAGAAGTTTAGCGTGAAAACCTTTTTGGATGAAACTTTCCTTGGGATTATTGGAAGTTCCATGTTCCTTTTGGTTAATACCCATAACTCCAGTGCTGCTCGTTTTCAGACTCTAATGCTGTTTCCGGTTTCCCTTCAACAGGTCACTTGTGTACAGACCGTTGTACTAATGAGTAACTGGCGAATCAGCAGTGTTTTCTTCTGCACCCCTTGAACACGGGGGTGGGGCCAGCTGTGCAGACCTAAGGTCCGAATGACCGCGGCTCCGCACACTTCTCTCTGTGTGTTGTTGCGTTTCCATTTCTTCTGCTGAAATCATTACCTTTCAGGCCTCTGTGCCGGAGAGTTAACCCCTAAGGGTGAATGGACTGGGGGAAGAAGAAAATTCGTTTTCAGGCCGTTTGGGGGTTCAGTCGATTGAGCTCCTGTCCTCGCCTCAGGTCATGATCCTAGGATTGAGTCCTGCATCAGGCTCCCTGCTCAGCGGGGAGCCAGCTTCTCCCTCTCCCGTACCTGCTGCTCCCCCTGCCCTCTCTCTCTGTGTCAAGTAAATGAATAAATTTTTTTTAAAAAAGAACAGAACATGCATCTGCCATACACACCTGCAGGAGTCTCTGTGACCTGGTGAGGCTTCCCTCAGAGTGCAGCTTCTTCCTGCACAGGAATCCCTTGAGGTCCTCCTGACCCTGCGTTTTAGTAGGTTCAGTCAGGCCCACGGACAGTCTTGGCACTTTTCCTTTGAAGTTCAGAGTATGGAAACTGTGCTTGTCACTCTGCAGGTTTTTGCTCTGTTAACTCACTGTTTTTCTTGAAAATGCAAGATTACAGCTCAGGGTAAAGAGCCATAGGTCAGATGTTTTCCGAGGGTCAGTATGTGGCCACAAATGATATTACGGGCGAGTTTATGAGCAGGGAAATAAAAGCTAGATCATTAACTTCCGGTTTACATTGTAGCGCGTTGCTGTGCTAAGTTTGTCGGAAACTCGTAAGCAACGTACTGGCCGAGTGTTTAGTAATGACGTAGTACGTCTGATTAGCCTTAATCCAGTTGCGTGGAGAATTTTGTTTTCATCAGCACCGTTGGTCACTGGAGTTACCAGATGGAGAGAGAGAAAGCTTTTGTTCTCCTGCCCTGTGCCTCCAGTGCCCTGGGCGAGTGCGGTAACACTGGGGACAGTCCCTGTCAGAGGCTGAGCGCCGGTCGGCTTTATTTTATTCACGGAGACTTGATAACTTATTTCCGAAATACCTGTCAGAGAAATGGTGTAACTGCAGTTGCTCTTCGAGGATTTTGGAGCTTTAACGACTCAAACTGAAGCCCCAGAAGTGTAAAGTTAGTGCAGAGGGCAGCTAGTTAGCAGGCGGCGGAGCGCTGTGCCTGTGCTGTCCTCTCTGAGCTCAGCCCCGCATTGTACTCTAATTACAGACCTCGCGTAAGATGCTTCTTAATAGTGGGATTTCAAAAGAAAAAGTGAAACTGGTAAAAGCGTTCACTTTATGTATGCTACAGAATTTTAAGTTGGCATTTTATTTTATTTTTTTTAAAGCAGAATCTTAAAGCTGCTATTAAACTGTGTTTTTAAAAACATTGAAAAAACATTTTAAGAAAAGTAAGGATATTGTTTATCGTTTTAGATAATTTAACTTACTGGCTTTATTCAGCTTTGGAAGGCGCTAATAGGTCTTCCAGTTTGTGTCCTTTATTAAGACTGCGGTTTGCATATTGTCTTTGAGAATTAGTTTGAGAAATTCCTAAGAATTAGGTGGTTTCCTTCCTAAACCGCACCTTGCTATCTTGCCTACTGGTGCAGGGTTCCGGGTTCAGGTCTGGTAGGGTCCGAGCCCGTGTTCGTGCTCCTCCCCTTTCAGTAAAGAGGAGCTCCACCCTGAGAGAGGGTCACTTCGGTGAGCGCTGTACCGCCTCTCCCGCCTCTCCCGGCCAAGTTTACCGTCCTCAGCCGCTGTTCTTGCCCGCTTCCTGCCGCGTGCAGTGACTTCAGATTTTAGCCGCCTGGAGTTTGCCTACAGAATGTGAGAAATGAATGCAGATTGCCACAGTCCTCACCCTCAGCAATGTGTTTAGCTTGGAATTCAGAGGACCCCAAATCCTTGCTTTTGTTTTCGTTTTTCAGAACACCTGTTTTGCTGTTTGGAAAACTGAGGCCTGGAGACATTTTGCTTTACATGACATGATGAAGACGAGAAAATGAGGTCTATCTAGTTTCTTCTAAGTCCATTGCAAATAGGACCCAGCTCTTGCATATGCGTTAGGTACAGTAACCTGATATATTTGTGGCCTATGCCACACAGCCCAGCTGAGCTTCAGAAATGCTGGTTTTATTTTAGTTTATTTATTTATTTATTCTTAAAAGATTTTATTTATTTATTTGACAGATATCTCAAGCAGGCAGAGAGGCAGGCAGAGAGAGAGGAAGAGCAGAGAGCCAGATGTGGGGCTCGACCCCAGGACCCTGGGATCACGACCTGAGCCGAAGGCAGAGGCTTTAACCCACTGAGCCACCCAGGCGCCCCTAACCAGAATGTTTTAATAGTACTTTTTATAGCGAGTCATTGGGGTCAGGGGCTCCCCACATCCCAGGACTGAGAGAAGTTCATTTACCTTGCTGAACAGCCACTCAGGATTATTGGAGCCGATGTGGACTCTGATAGTTTGCTTGGAACTTCTATGGTGTTAAGTTCATCTGTTGAACTCCAGTCCTAACGGAGTCATGATCCAGTTATTTCTAAAATGGAGATGGTATTAGGCCTAGGATACATATCCTTTGGTATATCAGAATGAAAGATTATCTAAAGTGGTATATATTTTTGAACTCATTAGCTGTGGAACTTAAATTCTTTAAGAGTAGTGTCAGTTTTATAAGGAACACTTCATGCTAGGTGGTATTCATTGCATTTCAGTATTCCCTTTTAGCAGGGTCATGTTGGGAGATGTGAAGCATGTTCAGGTTGTCACACCTGGCATTTGAGCCCTGGTCTCAGGCTCCGGCTGCTACTTTGTGAGTCAGGGTGGTGCTTCGTGGGTCCCCGGGTCCGGCCTCTGCCTAGTAATTAGTTATGACTGCGTTGGTGTTTGATCGTGCTCTGTGCCGTACCTGCCCTAAACACGCTCACGGCAGGTCAGATGAACGTGCCCAGTGTCACTGCCCGGTTAGTGGGAGTCAGGGTGCTGGCTGCGCCTTGAGTCCCTGTTCTTTTTTTTTTTTTTTTTTTTTTAAAGATTTTATTTATTTATTTGAGAGTGAGGCAGTGAGAGAGCATGAGCGAGGAGAAGGTCAGAGGGAGAAGCAGACTCCCCGTGGAGCTGGGAGCCTGATGCGGGACTCGATCCCGGGTCTCCGGGATCATGACCTGAGCCGAAGGCAGTCGTCCAACTAACTGAGCCACCCAGGCGTCCTGAGTCCCTGTTCTTGACCTCCTCCTCAGATGCCCAGCTTGCTGTCCGTAAGGTAGACTAGGGGGTCCTTGAACTTCCTAGTCTTTGTTTAACATTTCAGGTATATGTCTGTTTTCCCTGGGGAAGGACTCGCTTTCAGCAGATTTTCAAAAAGGTATTTGACCTCCACCTTAAATACGAGTCATAGTTTTAGTGTGTTTGCCACTTGGAAGTTCAAGGATTCATTGTTATTTTTTAGGTAAATGTAATTTTTTATTGTCAACATCACTCTGTAGTTAACTCTTCTGCACGCTCAGATTCCAAGTACACACATATGCACACACATACAGCATCTAGAGAGTATTTGAAATGAAATGAAAATGAACCCGCAGTAATTTTGCCCCAACCTAAAAACACTGCCTTTTCCTACATTAACACATTTTTGTAGTTTGCAGCAACAGAGGCTTTTACTGGGCATCATTTTAAATACCAGGAATGTCTTCTCACGTGTTTATTGCATGAAAAATGCAGTGACTAAACAAACATGTATCTGCTGAGGTTTTGTTCTGTTAGGTTCTGTGTCAGAAATACAGTGACCGAGAAGGTAGACTTTCCTGCCTTCCCACACTGAAGAGACAGTGAGCGTTTGGCGTACGCTGTCCCTGGAAGTGAAGGGCTTGCAACCCAGGCAGTGGAGAAGATGGGGGGGTCCCAAGTGCAGGCCTTTGGGGATGAAAACTATGGAGTAGAAGACCGTCTCCTGTATCAGAAAAGTCATCAACAAAGAATTGGTGGGGTTGGAGATGCATACGAAGTTGGGGTGGTAATTTGGTTCAGATGTGATGGTTATCTGAGCAGTTCTTATCAGTAATAGAGATTGGGAGACAGTTACAGGCTTATTTGAGAGGAAGCAGTTAAGTGTTTTGTAGGTTTCTGGATTGGGCAGCTGGGTAGATGATCTGTGCTCTTTCCTTGAGACGGAGGGATTGTCAGTTTTTGTTTATTTGTCTTAAATGAGAAGGGTGGTGGGAGTGGATTTTTTTTTTTTTATACAGATACTTCTTATTCATTTGACAGACAGAGATCACAGGTTGGCAGAGAGGCAGGCAAAGAGAAGGGGGGAGGGAAGCAGGCTCCCTGCTGAGCAGAGAGCCCGATGCGGGCTCAACCCCAGAACCCTGAGATCATGACCCAAGCTGAAGGCAGAGGCCCAACCCACTGAGCCACCCAGGCACCCCGGGAATGGATTTTTTTTAAACAACTGATTTTGAGGAGTCTGTAGGTCAAAAAATGGCCTGCAGAGGGGCACCTAGGGCTCTGCAGTGGCTCAGTGGGTTAAAGCCTCTGTCTTCAGCTCAGGTCGTGATCCCAGGGTCCTGGGATCGAGCCCCACATCAGGCTCTCTGCTCGGCAGGGAGCCTGTTGCTCCCTTTCTCTCTGCCTGGCTCTGTGCCGACTTGTGATCTCTGTCAAATAAATAAATAAAATCTTTAAAAAAAAAATGGTCTGCAGATACTTGCTTAGTTACACTGATGTTCGATCTGTGGTGTTCACTGAAGCCATGAACGCAGAGCCCAGGGAAGCACAGCTCACGGCGGTGAGCCCAGGTGCGGCGCCTAGCGGCTGCCACCTGCGCCCCGCCGCCCTCTTCGTCTGCCTGCCGGTTACGCTGCCGGCTTAGAAAAGCCAGTGCAGTTGCTCCCAAACTTGTTCAGCGCAGTTAGACTCCTTAGTGCAGTCATAGGATTTAACTAATAGAAATTGATAAAAATAGTAGAAAAACATTCATAGGAAAACTAATTTGAAAACTTTGGAGTGCCTCAGTAAAAACGAACCACTAAGAAGGCTATTCACTTGGGTCTATGGATAAGACAGTTGTAAAAAATTGGAGAACAATTATTCCAGCAGGACTGTACCGTTCACACTTTTAAACTAAGCTGTACGTTAAAGAGACAAAGTGAGAGTCTTAGGTGATGCGTTACGGCTTATGTGAGAAGACAAGACGGCTTCGGCCGACTGGCTCGCCCTAAGACGAGAACCCGAGTGAAGGAGCCTCTACGAGTGAAAGTGGGTGAGGACTCGTGCCCGGGCTTTAGAATGACCTCCTTTCATTTCCAGTTGCTTCCAGTCACGCAGGGCCAGCGAGCACTTGCAGAGGCCTCGGGGGAGCGTCTCTGCTGCAAGCGGGGAGTCGGCCATCCCGGCAGAACGGCGTCTCTGGAGAGGCTGCACCTGCCTGGGAGGCCCCCAGCCTCTCCCTCCCGTCCTGCCGGTCTCTGCTCCGCCGGCCTTCGCGCTCAGCTCCCCGGGTGCTTCGTCTTCCGAGAGAACCCGGGGAGGCATGTTTGAGTGGCGAAGGGAGGGAGAAGGGAAGCTCCGGGGGGAGAGGAGAAGTGGGGTCCAGACCGCAGATAGAGGACCACTGTGCCTTCAGTGAATACGTTGTTTTTTCTCCAAACCATTTTTTTGATAGGACTGATTTATTTGAGAGAGCGAAAGAGCAAGAGTGTGAGTGAGAGCTTGAGGGGGAGAGAGCCTGAGCCTGAGGGAGGGGCGGAGGCGGAGGGAGAGGGAGAAGCAGACTCCTGACATGGGACTTGATCCCAGGACCCTGAGATGATGACCTGAGCCAAAGGCAGACGGTTAATCCACTGAGCCACCCAGGGGCCCACTCCGCACCTTCCTTGATGTGGAAACTACTGAGGAAAAACTTGGTCATTTTCATGAAGTCTTTTCAGGTTGTCTTCTGTAGAGGCTGTAGCTGGGTCCCTAGCATTGACTTACGAGGTCCGATTTTCAAGAGCTGTGTAGGAGTATAGTTGTTAGAGTATTTCCCTCTCACCAAAGTGCTAAGAAATACACATCTGTTAGGAATATTAAATTCAAGAAAGGAGGGATGCACTTTAATGTAGGTTTTGAAATTAGGCATATTTTATCACCACTTAGAAAGCTATTAAATGGCTTTTAATTTTTTTAAAAGATTTATTAGAGCGAGCCGCAGCAGGACAGCACGAGCAGGGGCGGGGAGACGGAGAGAGAATCTTCAAACAGACTTCCCGTTGAGATCAGAGTCTGACGTGGCTCCATCCCAGGACCCAGAGATCCTGACCTGCTCCGAGGGCAGACGCGTGACCCAGTGAGCCCCCCAGGCCCAGTAGTCGTCTTTTTTTTTTTTTAAGATTTTATTTATTTATTTGTTGGAGAGAGAGCGAAAGCGAGCACAGGCAGACAGAGGCAGAGGGAGAAGCAGGCTCCCTGCCGAGCAAGGAACCCGATGTGGGACTCGATCCCAGGACGCTGGGACCATGACCTGAGCCGAAGGCAGCGTCCCAACCAACTGAGCCACCCAGGCGTCCCCCCAGTAGTCATCTTTATCACTTCCCTCTGTTGGATCGAACAGCTCTTGACTTAGAGCCCTGCACACTCTTGGGAATGTTTTCACGACTTGCTGGGTTCCGTTGTCCTTCATTTGGAGAAATGCTGTGCATTCAAGATGGTCTTCCTTTGTTTTGATTAATTGGCTGTTGATTAACACAGATCAAAAGTACCTTTTCTGAAAGTAAAGCTTTCTTTTTTTTTAATTTAATATCTTTGCAAACTGCATGCCTGTTATAGGGTGAAGAAGTGGAAATAGTCTGTCAGTGTCAGATGTGCAGGTTTTTGTTGTGTTGGCTTTTCTTAAATTTAACTTTTTTTTAAGTAAACTATAGTTCTGGACCTCCGACCGGTTTTCCACCTCTGGTTCTGATCTTAGGCGCTCTCCTGGGTCAGCGGTGTGCGGCTGTCCGGCAGCCCGGCTCAGTGCGCTCTGAGCCGCTGTCTAGCTCCAGCCTTTGCGGCGGTGCTGTCTTCTAAGGCTGCTCGCCACCACTGTGTCTTCTGGGGTCTGCTGAAAAGTTGTAGTTAGGTGACAGTAGATTGGAAAGGGTAATAAAACGTGATCGGCATTCCTCAGGGGAATGAAAGATGGACAAGAAGACCGAGGTGCACGGAGACTTTTCCTTTGAAAAGGGTTGAAGCAAGGTCCTATCCAGAGCCTTGTTTTTTTTGAAGAGGACTTCAGGGTCTCTTGAAAGACTTTTTTTGTGGTGCTGATTCTGACCTTTCCTTGTTGAGCTGTACACTGATACCACATTAAGCCGGCAGCATTTTTTGTGTTCAAATGTAAATGAGAGAAAGGGAAGATTTTTAGGGAGAGTGTGGATTATCTCAAGAAAATGATGCCATGTTCAAAATGAAGTTAACAAAACTGCGTCATCAAACAAGGGAGAGCCACACATAATGCAGTTTCCTGGGGTAAAAATAAATTCTGAGAGAGATTGAATGAGGCAGTTCTGCTCTTTGTGCATAAGGTGATAATACAGATAAAATGCCAGCAGTAGGCCATTTTTTTCTCCCCTAGACACTAGACACACTTGGCTTGCAGTCCGGAGGTTGTGTGTGGCAGAGGAAAGAGATGGCAGAGGTGGAGGTGCCCCTTGACCCAAATGTGCCTGGGTGGCCGTGATCCTGGGGCTGAGGGGGCCTGAGTAAGGCCCGAGCGGTTCCGTGGGCTGTCTGGCCTGCCACTGTGGCAGCTCTGGCTGGCCTGGGCTTATGGTCTACAATATGGGAAGTGGTTCTTAATGGGGAAATGATGATAGACAAATGGAGGTCAGAGTACATTCTAAACAGGCTGGAATCGGGGCAGTTAGCTTTTCAACTATGGGATTGAATGTCTTTGTAGAAAACAGTTCTTCCTGTATTTTACTCCTTCCATTTTAGGTGGCACGGAGTAGACAGGCTGCATCGTGTCCGTGGAGGCCGCCGGTGTGGCCTGGCCTTGCACTTGCTGGTCGTGCTCAGGCGGGTGGGGACCGGCTGAGCTCGTGCCCTGTGTAGCTAGGCCCAATGTGGTCAGTGCTCCTTCCGTCTGCTTCTCTTGGGGGAAAATACGTGCATTGTTTTAGGAGCTGTCTTCTCCTGGAAAAGAAGTGACTCATGGTCAGAGGAAAAGATAGAGTTTGAGGGCAGAAAGGCGCCGTCTCTAAGGATATGATCGCCTACCCCAGCTTTGTGTCCTCTTTTACAAAATAACCATCACAGTCACATGCAGAGTAAGAGACAGGACTGCTTAGTCTTCATATTTGTTTCACTTGTTTCAAATAACATTTTATTTAGTCTTCCTTATGACCAAGTATTGAACTGGTAGTTTGAAGTTTGTCAGAAATGCTTGTAACCAGAGGGTTAATGAGATGACTGACCTAAACTCTCCCTTTGTTTTGTGCTATATTTTCACAAGAATTCCAGCTAAGACAATCTTCTGAAATAATTGACCTCTCCAGAGTGAGATAACATGTCATGCATCAATTTTTTTTTCTTTTGAGGTAGTGTGGGGAGAGGCAGAGAGAGAGGAAGAGAAAGAATCTTTTTTTTAAAGATTTTATTTATTCATTTGACAGGCAGAGAAAGGAGGAAGCAGGCTCCCCGCTGAGCAGAGAGCCTGATGCGGGGCTCGATCCCAGGACCCTGAGATCATGACCTGAGCCGAAGGCAGAGGCTTAACCCACTGAGCCACCCAGGCGCCCCGGCAGAGAAAGAATCTTAAGCAGATTCCATGCCCAGCGGGGACCCCAATGCAGGGCTCCATCTCGCAGCCTTGAGATCATGATCTGAGCGGAAACCGAGTGTCGACACTTCACCGACTGACCCACCCAGGAGTCCTGCCACCAACCAGCTTATTCATAAAGCTGGAAGGGACCTTTTTGAGTGTGTGTGTGTAGTTTCTAAAGAAGTTCTAAAAAAACTGTTAGTGGGAAAATTTTTAAATGTGACCTTGGGAGTTTACTTCTCATGTAGGTACTTTTCCAGTCCTATTTGCTGGAGAAATAAGTGTGTCTTGTGTCTGATTCTATGCCCTCTCTAGGAGCAGAATCAGATCAAACTGGAAAAAATAAGCTACCTTTTCCCACTGCGGGCTCTTTCAGTAGAAGCACAGGTGTACATGTGTAAAAGGAAATTTAAAAAATTAATCTGGAAGCTTACTGGCAGCATCTGTTCAGGACTGTTTCCCTACAGGGAGCCAGTTTAAATGTGTAATTGAACAACCACGTACTAAGGTTGGATTCCTTTCTTTCATTTGTTTGTGTCTGCGCGCCAGCCACAGTTATGGGGGAGAATGGGCTGTCGTGGAGATAGTGCGCCTGAGAAATCGCTCTCCTGGAGACCGCTGTCTGTCGCTCTGTGAATGTTCCCACTCTTCAAGCCTACAGAGTCCACTGAATATATGATCTTTGTAAGGTGCTGTGGAAGGCACATAGACTAACCTGCCCTAAGACAGGATCATGCGATGCAGACAGCCGCTGAGCCGCGAGATAAACCAGGTAGTGCGGCCTGCGGCATTAGGTGAGTGCGCGAGGAACCCTAGCTCCTGTCGCAGTATTTCATTTTCTTACGCCTCCATTTAGAGGTGTGCAAATGGAGTTCCTAGAAGAAAGTTGCTCTTCTTAACAAATGTCCTTCCAGATCTGCAGGTGCTCTGATTGTACTGGAATGATTTGATTCAGCTTCTTTGCCCATTTCTGTTTTTCCCAAGGAGTTTTAGTTCTAGAGGTCTGCGGGTAAACTGTCTTTCTACAGAGTTTGTCTAGACATTGAAAGTAAAAGATTTTGGGTTTTCTAATTGATTGTCAGAGGGGATCATATAGTACTCTATTAGGGCAGTCTCTAATGTTCTCAACCACCCGTTTTCCATATTGGGATAAAACTATGTTTACTTACCTAGTTGAATATTCATTTACGGTTTTTGGAAAACAGTCCTCGCAGTTCCACAGGCGTTCTCAGAAGGCGTGTCTGTGTGGCAGCGTCTTGTCCTGTCCCGCTGCTCTTCTCGGGCTCTGGCCCTGCACCCCTTGCTCCCAGCTGCGGACTGCAGGAGGGGAAGGCGCCTCAGCTGACTTGACTTCTCCCTCATTGTGTGGGTTGCAGGCACGGAAGCAGAGTGTGGAGACACACTGCAGCTCAGCCGCCTGTGTACGGGAGTCACTGACAGAAGGACTCTCGGGGCTAGGGTTAGGGTTAGCATACTGTTGGTGGGGTACATATCCTCCCGTACCCCGTGTGTAAGGACATGAAACACCTGGGTTCCTTAGAGAGGGTCGGGATAGTGGGGGCGAAGCACAGATGTGGTCAGTGCCCTGAAGAACCGGGAAGGCTGTGCGTGCGCGGAGGAGGGAGAGAGGAATGGGAAGGAAGCCCTCGAAGAGGGAGGAGCGGCCCAGGCCAGAATAGAGTGTGTGAAGTGTTGACTACCCAGGTGAGTGGAGAGACGGGGTGGGGGAGGGGGTGACCTGGAGAAGTAGAGACTCTTGGCTTCAGAAGAAAGTTTTTAGATCGAGAAAAGAGGTCTTATAGCTGGTCCCCATATAGTAGAATCTCATCTCATATGAAATGTTTACATTTCAAGGTCAACTGATAAAAAATTATCTGTATACTTGAAAACTCCCCAGGAGTCTCTCAACACAGTGAGTTTTTCTTTTGGCATTGAATCAGGCTGTCGTCGTACAAAGAGATGAAATATTTGGCTTATATTTAGGCACCATGTTGGTTTTTTAAAAAGTGCTGTTTTTAAATGCTTTCTTCAATCATCTGTGCACCAGTGCACTATGGACTGTCCCCAGAGAAGGGCGAAGGAACGGAGACCGGCTGCGGAAGCTGCAGGTGCTGGGAGGTCGTGTCACGGTGGGGATGCCCACTGGCGTGGGCCGGTGGGGTGAGCTGCCCGCCCTGCCGAACTCCTCTGTGGGCACAGAGCGTGGCAGAGCAGGAACTAGATGTGTGTCTGCGGATGAGCTCGCTGTGTGACCTTGGCTGAGTCGTCTCTGAACTCATTTTCCCAGTCCGCTAAGTGGGCAGGAGACCTTACTGAGAGACTGAAGTCGAATCCGTGACCTGTAAAGCACTTCGCGGAATTACTGCGTAACAGAGATCCAAGTGCTAGTTCTTTCCTTTTTGGATTTCTGATATGCAGACAAATCGTCCGTGTTTACACACCACTGTCTCGTAAGCACGGGAAGAATCATGTTTAAGAGAATGATATCTGTATTTTGGTTGTTTTAGAAATTACCAAGTTCTTCAGCTATGGTTCTCATTGTTATACACGGATCCACTGAAGCATGCCAAGCGCATGGATGAAAATAAGGACCTTAACCTCCAATAGTTTGAGTTATTTCCACTTTCTGGCTATTACGTTGCGATGAGTACTCATGTGCAAGTTTTGGTGATGACTTGTGCTTTTCGTCCTCTTGGGCGTGTACCTCTCGGGTGTGGGATTGGGCAGCGTACTGCGGTTCCAGTTCTTTCCGTCCTTGCCAACACTTGTTTGTCTTTTGATTATATCCATTCCAGTGAGTTTGAAGTGGCATTTCGTGTTTTGGTTTGCATTTCGCTAATGACTAACGATGTGGAGCATCTTTTCATGTGCTTATTGGCCACTTGTATGTCTTTGGGAAAATGTTAGTTCAGACTCTTTTACTTACTTGTCTCTTAGAATTGAGTTCTAGGAACACGCTCTTCCCTTTCTTGCTCTGTATATATACACATATCCTTTATGAAGTATGTAATTTGCAGATATTCTTTTCTATGTGTTATCTTTTCACTTTGCTGGTGCTGTGCTTTGAAGCCCAAAAGTTTTTAATTTTGATGAAGACCAATGGATTTTTTTCTTCTGATACCTGTGCTTTTGGTGTTTTAAGAAGACATTGCCTGATCCAGGCCATGAAGATTTATTCCTGTGTTTTCTTCGGAGTGTTGTAGTTCTAGCTCTTACATTTAGGTGGGCTTTGTTGTTGTTGTTGTTTTTTTTTTTTAAAGTTTATTTTACTTTTTAGTAATCTCTGTACCCAGCGTGGTGCTTGAACTCAAAACCCTGCCGTCACGAGTTACGTGCTCCACTCACTGAACCTCCCAGGTACCCCATTTTTAGGTGTTTGATCCATTTTGAATTAATTTTTATGTATAGAGTTGGACAGAGTCCGCCTTTGTTCTGTTGCACATGGATACCAGTTGTCCCAGCACCATTTGTTGAGAAGAGCTTTCTTCCCCCTTTGAAAGGTCTTGGCACCCATTTGAGAATTAACTGACAGTAAATGTGAGGGTCTATTTCTGGACTCTCAGTTCTGTCTGTTGATCTGTGTGTCTCTCCTTATGCCAGTACCACACTGTCTTAATTGCTATAGTTTTGTAGTAAGTTTTGAATTAGGAAGTGTGAATCTTTCAGTTTTGTCCTTTGCAGGATTATTTGGCTATTCTGGGTCCCTTGAATTTCCATAGGAATTTTAGGATCAGCTCATTAATTTCTGCAGAAAAGGCAGGGGGGATTTTGATAGGGATTGGGTTGACTCTTTAGATGTGGGGACTGTTGCCCTCTGAATACCGTGTCTTCCCATCTGTGAACATAGGGTTTCTCCTCTCCATGAACACCAGGCATCTGTACATCGGGACTGGACTAGTTTTGTCTTCTGTTGGTGGTTCTCAAACATTGTGGTCTTGGGACCTCTTTGTGCTTTGAAACATTATTGCAGATCTTTAAGAATTTAGTTTGTAGGGACGCCTGGGTGCCTCGGTTGGTTAAGCGGCTGCCTTCGGCTCAGGTCATGATCCCAGCGTCCTGGGATCGAGTCCCACATC